>CAAKHF010011496.1:0-22038 GCA_901007745.1 Hippocampus kuda
GTCCCACGTAATCCGCTTCAAACTCCAAGCCGCGACTCCCAGTTCCAAATCCGCATGGGCGCTCCGCGCTAACGCTCCTTTCTTCTCATCGTCGGCTCCTCAAGACTTTCATCCATCCACTCGCAGGCCGTTCAACAGCACTGATCTCTCCACTGAACAAAGCAGGGCTGTGAAATTTTGAGGGTCATTTGAAAAATAAAATGAAAAAGATCTGCGATTGGCTGGCAACCAATTCAGGGTGTCCCCCGCCTACTGCCCGATGACAGCTGGGATAGGCTCCAGCACCCCCCGCGACCCTAGTGAGGATAAAGCGGTTCGGAAGATGAATGAATGAATGAAAATGAAAAAGATGATGAACAGAGAAAATTAAACATTTTTTTTTTAATTCAACGGTATAACAAATGTAGAACATTAGATAATGCAGGGAACTGCTGGCGTACTAGTGCGGGTGTAGAGCTGGTCCACTGTTCCACGGCCAGGACGAAAAGCGCAGTTCCTCATGAACCTGAGATTCAACTTTCTGATGGACCCTCATCTGCAGCACCCCGGAATAGACCTTACCAGGGAGACTGAGGAGTGTGATCCCACGATCGTTGGAACACACTCTCTGCTCATCCCTCTTAAAAAGGGGAACCAACACCCCCGATGTCCATGCAATGTTGCAGAGGCATGTCAACCAGGACACCCCCAAGACGTCCAAAGCCTTTAGGAACTCTGGGTGGATCTCATCTACCCGCAGAGTTTTGCCACTGAGGACCTTTTAAACCACATTGGTGACCTCAAACCCAGAGATAGAAAAGCCTGCCTCAGAGACCCCAGACTCTGCTTCCTCATGGGAAAGCATGTCGGAGGCATTGAGGAGGTTCATAGAATAGTCTGAATAGGTAAATGATTTTACATCCCTGATTCCACTGATTACATCCTGTAAAAAATATTGATGCTCAATTCAATATTAGGTATAAAAATGACGAACTTGACTACGGAGTTTTTTTTCTCTTTTTGAACAGTGAATTATACATCAGTATTATTAAACTCTTGTTTTAATGTAATATTCCCAATATTTGAGTTGTGTAATATTTGGATTATGAGTGAATCGTGGTCACTCCACCTGCAAGCAACATCCATGTTACAACTGAACCCTCAGGGAATATACAGTGTTCTTGTAGAGCATGCATGTGCTTGACTGCACCCCCTGACAACCCCAATCACTCTTTGAAAGAGGAGTATCTCATATGCCCATCATGCTTTCCCCCTGTGTAAAATATGTTTGAACGATGACGGCTACCCTGGGGACAGTTCAACCTGGCAGGATATAAAACATGTTCATGGGAGTTGCTGATGCTTCACAGGAAAAGTGAAGCTGCAGAGTTCGGTTAAATACATTACTCATAAACGCAAAACTCCAATTTCATTGGCTGCATTGTGTTGCTGGTTTGAAATTCTGCACTTGCAATTTTGTCTTTTTTTTTTTCATCAAAATGGTATTATTATGCGATCCCCCATTGTGCACATTTTCGACAGCTAATTACATAGAATTGCTGATGACATCCTATCAGAACCCTATTTTTAATTTAAACTTCTCGAACGTCTCCTTTGTCACATCATTTTCAGGGTTATAATTCTGTCTTCATGCTTTTTTTAGACAGCTGATTTTGCAGGATGTTGTGCTGAGCACCAGTGGAGTTGTGAAATAAAAATAGCCTTGGATGTCAGCAGGGGTTTTTAATGGCACCATCCCTGAGATCTACCACAAACTCCTACACACTTCTGTTACAATAAAGGAATGATGCAACGTCTAAAACTGGTTTGTAATAACCATTCAAGTCAGAACACATACTGTAGATTTTTATGGCTGCTAAACGAACGTATTTGTCACCCCCTCATCAAGTTAGTGCTTCTTCAAGCATCTGGACATAAAGGGATCACATTAAATGGACAATGGCACCCCCTTCAGTGATATATGCATGATTATGCATAAATTCACACAAGAGCACAAACACGGGTTTGATCCACATTACTGCTTTCTAGTGTAGCTTCATTTTTGTACCACTGTTTCATTGTAAAAACCATTCAGAAGCACTTTGCACGTGGGTTTGTGTTTACAGCTGTTTGTCAGTTATTAGCAGGCTACATTAGTTGGGTCCAAAATAACTCAAATTGGGTCAGAAAGAGCGTGACCATTTTTTTAAAGTTACTGTATTCCTTCGACCCAAAAAGTTGTGTCATCTTTGGTTGACACAATTTGAGTTTGTGACCCAACTGTTTTTAGAAATCCAGGTATATGTACGAGCAGAATTTACAAAGGAGTTGGGATGTTGTGTCAGATGTAAATAAAAATAGAATACAATGATAAGAGAATCCTTTTCAATCTACAGTAAAGTCAGTGGAATACTGTATACTACAAAAACAAGATATGTAATGTTCCAATTGAGAAACATTATTGATGAGGTTTTTTTCCCCCAAATATGCTGTCATTTTGAATGTGATGCCAGCACAAGGGGCAACAAAAGACAGGGAGGGTTGAGGAATGCTCATCAAACATATGTTTGGAACATTCCAAATGTGAAGAGGTTAATTGGAAACATGATTGGGAATAAAAAGTGCATCCCCAAAAGGCTCAGTTGTTCGTAAGCAAGGGTGGGGTGAGGTTCACCACTGTGACCAACTGTATGAGCAAATAGTCCAGTCAGTTTAAGAACGTTTCTCAACATATGAGCACAAAGAATTCGGGGATTTAATCATCTATGGTCCATAATTACCATCAAAAGATGAAGAGAATCTGGAGAAATCTCAGCATATAAGCGGCAAGGGCAAAACACAACATTGAATGAATGCCTGTGTCCTTTGATCCCTCAGGTGGCACTGCATTTAAAATTTGTATTGTTGTGTAAAGGAAAAATTCGGATTATATGCAGTCAGTGGATGTACTGTATGTCTGTTTGAATGTGTAGACAAACAAACATCCACTCTCACCTTCACACCTAAAGACAATTTAGAGGATACATGGACAGAGTACGGCCCAGGGCCACATCCGGGCCACCCGCAGCCTCTAATTGGTCCTCATAGAGACCATGTGCACTTGTGTGGATGTTGCGATGTAGCGAGCAAGATCCATGACTTGCATCTGTGGTATTGCCAACTCAGCAATGTTTACGCTATATTTAGCAACATGCCTGACTCTTATCACCGCTACTTTTGCAAAAAAGGAGGCTAGCGAACATAACAGCAGTCGTCCTTGTTAGTAACTCCATGGAGGGGGAAGTGGGCGAAGTGGATCTGGCCTGATAATACTGTACACATATCTATCATTATATATATCACATATTAAATTATAAGACATTAATACAAATATACAAATATACTTCCCACTTATCTATACATTTGAGAGTCCTGACTAGCAACATCGAATATGAGTTGGCAGATGGTGCACAACATTGTTCGAATTTTGATTATGTCAAGGTGTTATTTTAATCATTTTGTCAAATGAATTGTACAACCCTGATTTTCAATTAACAATCTTCAATTAACATAAGAAGCAAATTCACGTAGAACATGCAAACTACACACAGGAAAGTCAGAGCCCGGATTCAAAGACACGGTGAGGCAGATGTGCTAACCACATTGCTTATAATGGATTTACTGTATGTGTCAGTGAATTCTCAAACATGATGTAAATCTGCCTGCCTTTTCATAGAAATATAATGGTAATATATATATATATTTATATATATATATATATATATATGTGTGTGTCATGTGACATATTGTCTGTCAATTTACTTCCATGCATGCCTTTTCACATAAGACAAGATAACAAGATGATGTGACATCTGTCTGATGTGTCACACACTATGGAATCTCAAAAGCCTCAATAAACAAGTAAGATAACTTTGAAGAACACGTACATTTTTTTCACAATTTAAAATAATTACCAGGCAAAAGACCAACATTTCTGTGACATGCTTCCATCAAAATAAAAGAACCAAGTACAGTATTACTGTTCATGTTAGACAGCATATTTTTGGTTTGGTAAAAGTTTGGTGTTTTGAGTTGGTGGCCCTGCATCATTCAAGTGAGTTACTGCTCATAACCTACCCCACATTCATCCTCCACCACCCCACTACGGAGCGTCCAACTGACAACCGCTGGCAGATGTTGGGCATTGCAACTGCCAACTTGTTCTCAAACAGTCCAAAGTCTAACTGGAAGACATGGCACCAGAAAGATGAAGTAAAAGTATCATTTGTTTGTTTTGTTTTTTTTTCAAAAGTAGAGACTTGACATCATCAAGCCTCAGAATTATGTTTGCCAATTAGCGTGAGGATTCATGCATGTGGCGCATGCAGCAGACTCATGAGCAAAAACAAATCCGAATCTGTGACGTCAAAATTAAGATTGGCTCAGAGAAAAGGAGTGAACAAAATCTTGACCTGATTGCATAATTTCACACTTGGTGGGCAGGCACTCCAGACCAACCATTTGTCTCTAAATAATAAGGTTCAGTTTCTATTAAATGTCCCCATCAATTGATTACCGATATTTACAGTGTACAAAAGCTGCTGCTCTTTCCTTTCATGGATGATGGGCACTGAATGACAGCCGTTCCAGACGGTGAATACTTCACTGGCCTATTAACAAGCACCTCTATCACCCCATCCATGTAAACTCCCACCCATTAGCTGAGAACTCCCTGTGTTTTGAAGGACAGGAGGCTGAGGCCAGAGCTCCGCAGTCCAAAGCCTGGATTAGTTTTTAATCCTTGGAGGTATTTCTTTCTTCTTCCCCCCTACCCCAACCACCGCTGCTTTTCAGGAATCTGCTTACGGTATGACTTTTCAAGGGAAGGCAATTGGGCAGAGAGATGTGCGCGTCCGCACTGGAGTACACGCGTCTACAATTTGAACAAAGAAAATACGAGAGAATACCATGCAATCTTGGTGATGATGTACACTGCACACTTTTTTTTTCCAGAACATAACATTTTCACTGGGCAGACAGAGTTCTTTTCGTCACAAAGGGTAAACAGAATGCTATTTAATACCACGAAAAACATTGCCAGTTTCAGTCAAACCTCAGTCACTGATCTCAGTAGGTTATATTTAGGTTATACAACCGTGCTCAAGCGTTTTTAAAAAAAAAAACTGGTGCTTCTTAATTTTACTTGTGCCTCATTTTACTTGTTTGGTAATTTGGCGGGTGAGGGGTCAGGTTTGTTCACACACAGACGTGAAGGATTGGGGTGGAAGGCGGTCTCCAAGTGGTCACTTCACAGCGCATACAATATCTGCGATCTCCATGGCCAACTTTACATCATCTGCCCATGGAGATCTGCTTGTAGTTTCTTATAAAGGTACTTTGCATGCTTCAACCTCTTGCATGGACTCGAGCAAATCACTTTCGGGTTCTGCCATCTCAAGGACGAGCAGTGCGCTCCTCACGCATCACATTTAAATGGAACTAGAAGAGTCACTTCGATTGGCAGCGAATCAAGTGAGCTGTGTTCACTCCCACACACGCACAAAACGGCCTCTTTGACCACACTGTGCTGGATTGCTCGTGTCTGCAAAGATATCAAGAGAACTTGTGCAAGGCACAAAAACAGAGCCCATTGTTTTGCAGTATAATCTCCAAACATTGTTTCATTTGCAATTCAGTCATTACCACTGCATGAATTTTTAATTCGACATAATTATGTGATTGTGATGGTGAATTTATTTATTTTTTTGTTAGTCTATGTGTGCCCTAAAATTGGTTGCCAACCTTTGCAGGGTGTATCCCGCCTGCTGCCCGTACAGGGTTGGAATAGGCTCCAGCATGGCTGCAATCCTCATGAGCATAAAGCATTTCAGATCATGGATGGATGGATTCTGATTTATCTTAAATAATTGCAGTTTGTTCATCCATTGTTTACATGTTGAATGCTTACAATGCTGAATGCACATGTGTAAGGTTATCTTACAATGTTAACTTACCTAAAATGAACTACGATCCTCTGATCTTTAATTTATGCTCACGGTATCTGCATGTAAGCTATTTTAATCACATGCAAGCGCTTCATAAACTGTAAAAGTTGAGCCTTTTATTTTCCCAAATGAGCTTCACAGCAGGCCTTGATTGACAGCCTTTGATGAGCATACAATAATTATGTTCATCACCGTAAAACCATCTCACTAATAACTGTGTCATAATCATCGCCATCTAGGAACTCGGCGCCGAGGCCTCATTTGCACAGTGTGAAATAATCTTGCTTGCCTGATGTAGCCTGAATTTCAAAGCCATTATACTCAAATATTCCTTTGTCTAAACGCATTAACTTTTAAAATAGGACATGGTGCAAATGTCACACAGTCCGGAGTGTTTATAAGGCTACATGTCTTTGTGACACTTTCCCCATTTCTCCTGTTGGAGTAGATTAGATTATACCAAGAAAAGGCAGTAGAATTAGTGCTGGATTGCTGCATTGCTTACGCTTCCCAGAGATGATCTTCAAGAGTGTGTGTGTGTGAGTGTGTGTGTGTAGCTTTGTGATGCTATTTTATTTCAAAGCATGTGTGTACACTTCTAACATACTTGGTTGGTAAAAATATGTTGTAGAACATAATTCAAATCAGAGCATTCAGTTCTATGTAGGTTTTGGAAGTGTTCACAGCCAACCATGTCCTTTAAATCATTCTGAGCAACACGGCTATCGCAATGAGTTACGCACAGAGCCACTGATGGTTAAATAGCGCGAGAACTAATCCGTCCGCTCATCTATGCTGAGACGGTTCTCATGACGAAACATGTATGTAAGTGGAAGCATATTTCGTCCAAAAATGTCATGCGTAACTTGAAATATTTGTAAAAAGGCTCATTCATAATTCGAGGTTCCACAGTATTACTTTACCATAGATGGGATACAATCAAATCATGATTGTCTATCTATCGGTCCATTGACATGCATAATGCATACACTCTGATGGGGAAAAAAAATAAATCTGTTGTTGGAAGTGTTTGGGCGTGTGTCTAAAGGGGTAGGGAACTCCAATTCCTCGAGAGCCATATCCCAATAATTTGTTTCCCTGTTTACATTCACTTGAATGATAATTGAACCAACTCGTCACCTTTTGCGTGGTGGACACTGGTGGTAGTTGGTTGGAGGACCCCAAAAAGTAGGGAGGCAGGGAGGAGCAGGTTGGGCTGAACAAAATGTATTTAACAAAAATACAAACAGGAATACACTAACTTGAACAAAGTCCTGGAAATCACAAGGAAGGAACCAAAGTAACAAACAAAACTATGACAGGAAACAAAACATGACAGGAGCACACAGATACTCACATCCTCACAATGACCCAACAAAGACTGACAGAACTCAGCGAACTAAATATAAGCAAAGTGACGAGACAACGAGAAACACCTGGACAAGACACGAAGGGTTGAGGGAGCTGATTGGTTAAACATCAGGGACACGGATGACGAGAACAGGTAGCGGCAAAAAAGGGCGCATGAGGGAACAAAACCAAACGGAAACCAAACAAAAACATAACACAACTATTATACGCGACTGATTTCAAAAGTAGGAATCCATCAATTTGTTGTGTAAAAGTAGCAATACGATGAGACGGTTAAACATTTATATGGTTTCACTGTCATAACGGCCCTCCGAGGGAAGAAGTAACTCCAAAGTGGTCCGTAACAGAAATGAGTTTGATACCCTTGCTTTGGGTCAGGCATGTCCAGCTCCAGGCCTGGAGGACCACTGCCCTGCCTGTTTTCAATCTCTCCTGGCTGCAACACACCTGATTCAGACGATCAGCTCATTAGCCAGCTCTGATGCAGCACTGGAACGATCCTGATGATTTGAATCAGGTGTGTTGCTCCTGGGAGAGCTGGAAAACAAGCAGGATAGCGGCCCTTGAGGACCGAGTTTGGACACCCCTGCTTTAGGTGATGAGTCAAGGGTGTGATGGCTGTGTGTCAAGAGTGTCGCTGAAGACATTTGTAAAGGGGGCAGTAGTTGCAGGCTTAATTACCAGTCATTGCTCATTCGCAATTGCCCTGCAACTGAATGACAGCTAACTAGTCCAGGGTTCACCACCGTGGTGCCCACGGGCACCCAGTGGCCCCTGATGTCTACATAAGTTGCCTGCGGGCCTGTTCTAAAAATAGCTCACCAGTGATGCGATATAATTTCCTCGGAATGTTTGTAGAAGTGAGATCATTTGAAAATGTAAACACTGGCAGAGATTTATATATATGGTTGAGCCTGATATAAATCCATCCGTCCATTTTTCCAAACCACTTATCCTCACGAGGGTCACAGGAGAGCGGGAACCTATTTCAGGAATCTTAGTTTTGGCCAGTTCATTGAACATGCACAAAATGCAATGCAGTCATGCGGCAACCACTCCACAAACATGGCACACAGTATTGAAGATGCTTCCCCGAGCTTTTATTTTACACTAAATTACAAAATAGTTACGGTTACGGTGTGTGCGGGTCATTAGGATCATGCCTCGGACACAGAATGCAGGCAGGTGGGGGTCAAGTCAAGTCAAGTCAACATTATTGTCAAATGTGATCGATGTGCAACATACAGCACAGATGAAATGTCTTTTCTCTCAACCACAGGAGAGAGAGGAGCCGCTGCGTGTACCCGTGCCACCATCAACAGAACGGTTAACATAAAATGACAAACTAATACAACACAAGATATAAGACACAGACAGTCGTGCAATCCTAACCACTTTTTCTGCATACACTTTGCTGTTTGAAGCAGTTATAAATGAAAGAGGAGAGAATCTAAGTGCCCTCAGAGTGTTGTAGGAGTCTCCTTTTGGCGCAATATTGTGATTGTTCACCACTTCATTGATGACAGTCTGGAAGTAAAGACATGTTTGCATTTGTTTCTTTGTCCAGTATGAAGAAAAACAATGGGAGGAGGAAAAAAAAGCTTAACCAGACAACCCCAAACTGTGTCTATCACGGGGAAATGAGATATTATACCGGATGACTGTATTTTGGTCAGTACGGTGCCTTACTTTCCATAACTCATGCTACTAAATACTTGCAGGAATGGGCTCTCAGTGTGTATGCAGTGCATTTTGGACATCCAAAGGCAAGCGCTTGTCTTGTCGAGACACTAGGGATGCTTGTCACTGACAAGCAAAGCTCCCAGGATCACAGGCTCACACACCAGACCGCTACAGTAAGATGGTGATTTACAACCGAGTTTGCTTTATCGCATAGCTGGTGTTCGGCTTCAAGTTAGGGGGTGGAGTTCACACATCTGAAAGGAGCTTGGAATAGAGCCATTATTTCTTCACATTGAGAGGAGTCGTTAAAGGTGGTTCCAGCATCTCATTAAGATTGCAGCTGGATGCTTTGGAGTTGATCCAACCCGGGATAGACCCAGAAGAGGGGGAACGTATACTGTAGCTCATTGCATTTGGGAATAGCTCTTTGTCCTTCATGAGGACCGGGGGGACATTGCTGCCACGAGGTTTACACGACTCCATTTGCTACCAGCATTACCAGACAACTACTATGATATGTGACCGCCCCCCGCCCCCAAAAAATGGAGCATATATAGACACATTTTGTAACAAAAGAAAAATGGTTTTAAGTCTTCAAGATTAAGACACTGTTAAGACAACAATTTCTGACACCTAATTTTGTTGTTTTTGTAATTTTGCTAATGATATTTTTTGGTTTACAACCACAGCCTCATGTGACAGCTTATACTCTCTCTCCGTCCTCACTTTTACTTCCACTATCACTGTTTAACAGCGGGAGCATAGGAGAGCCTGACCTGGGCCAGACCTCACCATGAACACAGCAACAAATGACACAGGATGGAAAAAAAAGTAGAGTGAGGAGAGCAGATATGCAGGCTTGTCGGGGTGGAGGATAGAAGATACCTTGGTTCTAAAACGACTGGTGTTGCCATTGATTTGAATGCCATGTAGAAACTAGAAATCCACTAGAAAAAAAAAAAGATCCTTTGGATTTACATCATTTGAACATGTACATTGGTCACACGTGATTACAATGTGGGAAACAATGTCATTTTCTCATGTTGTCCTCAGTTATAAACAAATGACGTGTTAGTTGAACACATTTTAATCATGTGGAAGTGAAATTCAATACTTTTTTCAGTCTGTGTACACTGTTTCATAACAACCATTCAGTGATTTGCAATGCATCAGGTAGATGGTGCATATTGCCGTTCGAGTTATTTGGAGAGAAGTGTATGACCGACTCTATGATGTGTTATTCTTTTAAGTAACAATTTTTCAGCTACTCTCATGTGAATATGAAAATGAATGCATGCAGTATATATTTTACTTTTCCAACTCGTATGTGAATATTTTAGTGTGATGCTGCGGCTGCTGCATGCATGATTCCCCTGTGAGTTTGGTTTGCCACCAGCAAGAAAATGTTAAACCCATTCCTTCGCCTTGTGGGTGTTGTTTAAGAAGGGGATTCTTCAAAGAGTGAGGAGAGGCAGATTCCGATGTGTAGGTTATCTGCAGTATGTATCACTCTCCACTCATGTATTATCCACACACCACTACGCAGCAAAATTCTGTGGATTCATTGGCTGAACGCACGATGCATGATATCAAGGGCAATACGAAACCACGTCTTTCGGTGTGTCAAGTCTTGATTCCAAGTAATGTTATTTATGCTCACGGTGCAACATATTTCACTTCCGTTACAGTCTAATATGTGAGGTGGATGTGGGGAGCAATACTTGTTCCTCTGATTTAACATGACCAAATAACCAAAGTTGTAATTTCCAAGTGGTATAATCTGACTTAATTGAAAGATTGCTTAAAACAGTCACGGAAACTGAGAGGAGGGAGTGCTTACTGACAGTGAAGTCCATGGAAAAAGCAAGCGTGAGCAAAAACAGCTCATTAGAGGGAAATTAGCATTAGCTCGGAGGCCAGTTGGCTATTGCCAATCATTTATGAACAGATGTTACATCATAAAAAAATAATTATTGGCCTAGGTGTAGTCTTAACAGATAACTGCACAAAAAGATGTTTTATTGTTATGACACAAGTGGATTGATTTCGATAATAATTGCAATTACACCAGAAACCGTGAATGCTTTATAATCGCGAGTAAGATGACATGCCAAGTGAACTGTGGAAAATAACACTTACCGGTAAATATCGGTGACGTGCGGTCAGGACAGGCAGAGGAGGCAGTGCCGCCCTGCCCCCTCCTATGAAGAATCAATGAAAATGAATACATACATAATACCTCACACAGTAGACAAAGCTCTTTGTCTTTATTCCACCAAAATGTATTTTTTGTATCACACGTACTGCATATTATTGACATTCAGTGGTCTATCCAATATATTGAATGAATGTGTGTGACATATCTAGGCAGAAAAGCAACCAAAAGGGCACGCTGGAGTCAAGAAAGCACGTTGCTGCGTTCCATTGATGCAATGTGTGTCTGAATATGCATACTACAGGTATTACCTATATAGCGCACTATTAAGGGATTATGTCATTTTGTACTAGGGTGTCCGAATGTCCAAAACAATAGCTACAGTATGTTCAATCATGACTCAGCTTGACAAAACTGATGAGCCGTGATTTGTCGTTACCTGAGTCCTGAGCAACTTTGATGGAATTTTCAGTCGAAAGAAAGTAGCAAAATGGCCGCCCCCTGAGATGGATAAAGAACAGTGGATTTTTCACACTGTTCCACACATATTCCACCAACGCAATGTGAATCAGAATGCCGTGTTTAGACGAGTGTAGGCACATATATCATTGCCAAGAACATTTTTGGATTGACTTCTCCCTTGAGGCAGACCCCCCCCAAAAAAAGTGTTGCCTTAAACAATGTCGCACAGTTGTTCTTAGTCACATCATCACACAATATTTTGAAAGACGCAGCCTTCAGATCTGGATTCAATTTTTCAATACCACGCAAATTGGTTCAAAAATTCGCGCCTTGGCAGTTTAATGTGCCTCTGGAGACCACATGGACACAGTGGCCTACAACTGAAGCTAATGATGGTATTTTCATGAAAGGAATAGTGCCTGTTTGTTTTTTTGTCTTGTCTTTTTCTTTTTTGTACCACCTACGCCTGTGACCAAGTGTTCAGACACCGGGACATACATATCTTTCTTGATCAAGACATCCATCCATCCATTTTCTACACCACTTATTCTCATTGTTGTCACAGGTGAACTCCAGCCTATTCCAGCTGACTTTAGGCAAGAGACTAGGTACACCCTGGACTGGTCGCCATCCAATCGCAGAGCACATACAGACAAACAACAAGTCCGTAATGTACCTGATATGCATGCTTTTGGGGTTTGGGAAGAAGATGCAGTTCCTGGAGAAAACCCACACAAGCACAGGGCGCCATGCCATCTCCACACCACAAGGAGTGTGGAGTTGACGTTACAAGTTTGAACTCCCAACCATGGAACAGTGAGAACCACTTGGACCCTGTGCCACCAATACAAAGAAATTATGAAGAAAAAAAAATCTTGCTTCCTGATTTTAAAGAACGTGAAGTAACATTTGAAAACTGAATTTAATATCTTTGTGTCGACACTGCCTTTTGTTCGGTAAACCCTAAAACATCCACTTTCTAATATCAAGCCATCCATCCATTATCCCTATGGCCTATCCCAGCTGTCTTTGGGCAGTAGGTGGGGGACACCCTGAACTGGTTGCCAGCCAATTGCAACAACCACACCGAGGGACAATTAAGAGTGTTCCATTAACCTGCCATACATTTTTTTGGACTATGAGAGGCAACTGGAGTACCCGCAGAAAACCCGCACAGCCACAGGAAGAACATGCAAACTCCACACAGGAAGGCCGGAGCCAGAATGGAACCCTGCACTGTGAAGTGGACGTGCTTACTGGTCCATCACCGTGCCGCTACCCTAAAACATGCACAGGTAGCTACAATATTTAATTTTTGGCCAACTCACTATGGTGGCGATTAACTGATATCTTGCAATTGTGTGGAACTAGCTACCGGTAACAAAAAAATAAATAAAAATCATACTTAAAGTTGCAGTTTCCTTTTTAATGTATGATTGTTTTACAACTGTATTTGAGTGTAAAGTGTATAAGGATGTATGAATTACCCCATGGTAACACTGGTGTCAAACTCAAGGCCCTGGGGCCAGATCCGGCTCGCCACATCAACTTATGTGGCCCGTGAAAGGAAATCAAATGTGTGACAACTTGCTAAAATTTCAAATTGTCATGTCTTGTAAACAGTCACAATTTTTTTTTTTGCAAGATCTTTTTGTTTTACAGTAACTTAAAAAATATATCTGATTTCCTCACGAGTAATCCATCAATTTGTTGTCTATATGTAATAATACAATGTTTTCATGGACCTCTGGGGGAAGCCATAATAACTACAAAGTGGCCGTGACAGAAATAAGTCAGATTGTTCTATCACATAAAAAATGAAAAACAAACAGGATTTTTTTATAGCTATACTTTTCTCCCGTGTATTGATTTTCTTCAATTCCACGCTTTTCTATGATCCTCATGATTGTTCACTTTTGTTCATTTTTCTGATCACTCCTCCTCTTGTGTCTCTTTGTTCACCAAGCCTTTTCGAATGAGGGGGTGGGAACCCTCATGGCATGAATCATTAAAAGATGTGAAGAGGAAAATAGATCACTGCAGATGCACCTGCAAAAATAACAGTGAGCAGGGGAAGGAGAAAGAGTGGGATAGTGGAGAGGGGGAGGGATGAGAAAGCGTGGCTTTTCTTCCTCTCACAAGAGAAAGAAAGGCTCTGACTTGCTTTTAACAGTAGGGATTTTTTTGGTCATATAACGCAGAGAAGGAATGGCTCACCATACTGTTGTTTTATTTGACTCCTGATTGGATTTTCTTTTTTCAACAATAGGTTGCCATGCATAATCATGGGCAGATTCCATTGTCATTCATGCTGACAAGTCTTATCTCTATACAACACATGAAAGCTACCACTGTGTGTGAGTATATAATGGGACTGTTGCAGGAGTAAATGTGATTTTTTTTTTTGCACAAATCGTAACCTTGAAGAGAAGTGCTTTGCATCTCTGCCTATTCTCTCTGCTGCACATGAAACAATCAGGCCCGCTATGTGGGTATTGTCAAGTGTGCTTCGGAAAACAAAGCGCACTGCTAACTCGGGCCCATATCTCAGATGCATATTCCAAAATAACCTGTTGAATGATCTAAATTCCATTTTCTGAAATTTTACAGTTGCATATTTGCAGTCTACAATGAGAATGCTTCAATGGAATAGTGCGGCTCAATCTTTTTACGGGAATATGTGATAAATAGCTTTCCAAGTAAACCTTTTGGGAACAGATGTTATATTAGCTGTCATTAGGCCACCTTTGCCTCCAAATCTAATGAGGAGAAATTTGTGTTCAGTAATTATTTTCCCCCCACCTCAGTGGTGCATCAGATAATTGTTTTATACTTTATATGAATTCTGTGTTAGATTTAGCTGTCATTAACGGCCGGCTGTAGTGACACCATTTCATGTTGAAGAAATCCAACATTGGGCATTAGCGCAATGACCTTATATTTACAGTGATAATTTAAAAAAAAAAACCTCAGGCAAACATTGGGCAGTTTACACCATCAGTGCGGAAGATTTTCATCATGTGAAGACGTGGACCCCAAATTCGTCTGCTTAAACTGTATTTCACTTTTGAATGTAAAAATGGTCATTGCTTCACTATTACAGCTAGTTCAATGCAGTCCAGGTACTATTATTATTATTTAGTCTCCTATACAATGTATGAACATTCATGAAAGTGCTTGAATTGAAGCAGCTGTAGTATTCTTGAAACCTTCAGATCAATCAGAGTGATCAGTTGTCACAGACAGTCAACGTCTATTTGCGCACCGTGATCAATGCCCCATTCATTCAAATCATGTCTAAAAAGCACAATGACTCGTGACACATTTCTAAATGTTGCTTTTTACCGAGGTGTCTTTTTTGTTTGCATTATGAGTATGATTGCAAGACTGGCACATGTGTGCATTTTAGTTCTTGAACAAACAGAAACAGATCAGAATCATAACAGCCTTGGAGCCCCCTGGAAGAGTTGGAAGGAATGGCTGGGGAGAGGGAAGTCTGGGCTACCCGGCAAAAGCCGCTGACCCCATGACCGAACCTCGATAAGTGGTAGAAAATGGATGGATGGATAGATGGATCAGAGGAAGCCGGACTACCTGGAGCAAAGCCCATGTAAACACCCGGTCAAGAAACTCCCTTCAGGAGGACCCTTAACTGAGATTGGAACCCAGGGGGCTCTTCACTGTGAGGCAAACATGCTAACCACTATTACACCATTTTGTTTCTTGAATTTCTTCTGAGCAGTAAGAAAACCTTTTAAGAAAAGGTATGCACACTCAGCAAAAGTTCCCAAGTAACAAAAAAAGACTCCTGTGTGATAACCCAATGAGAAGCAAGCCGAAGAAAGTGCCTTATCAGATGATGTCACCAGTTCGGAAAAGTATTTTAAGTCATGAATATGCAGTACATTGGCCCTGTGCTTTGTCTCTGTAGGGTGGTGACAAGGTTACAGTTCGGATCAAGACTGATAAAATTTCAGTGGGCTACGTTCCGCATACGCTCCACTTTTTGCTGACTGCTTCATCAGATAAAGTCTTTTAAGTATGAGGCATACAGTGCATGTCAGCATGTTTTCGATGTTTTGCTTGTTTCCTTTGAATGAGGCTGAACACTTTCTGTAGTAAGAATCAAAACAAGGCGGTGGATGATGAAATGCAATGTTACTGCAATTGCATCCCTTTTACTTCTTTTAGACAACTTTTTTGCTCCTACGCATCACCTATGAATGCATCCAGTGTTGTGTTTGCTGCTTTGTTTTCTTCCCCGTAATCACTTCCGTCCATGTCGATGGCAGCCCTGGTGCTGGGTTTTTTATTTTTTTCTTTTATGACAGCTCCGTGTCACTTGGGCCAAACTAATTCTTATGCAGAGGACTTGTTGCCGCCTTAATTAACCATTTTCTTTTGTACCGGTTTAGTCCGTGTCACGCTTACTCCAGTCTTATCACGAGAAAATGTGTCTGAGGTCTTTTAGCTGGATCTCGTCTCCCTCTTGGTAGTTATGATCTTGTCACAAGAGAGCTGTACACCTATTGATTGTAGTAAAAGTGGCCTCTTGTCTCAAACATGGCGCTGAACCAGCAGCACATATCACTGCTCTCTATTGATCGCATTTCCTGCTCCACACAACCTTTCAATGCTTGTTTATTCAGAGTCTCTAGTGTGTTGACAGAGGACAGCAGTAACTGTTCGGACACACTTGATGAGCATGTAAAACCGAATTGCGAGAGCCCACAAGTCCCTCAGGTGAATCAATGCTATTCATTCACTGTTATAAGGAATTATCAGGGAGGGATTATAAACATGATTCAAACATTTCTGTGTGAAGGCTATTAAATGGGAAAAGCAATGTGTTGGTGCATCACAGTATATTTGTTGATTGACTGACTGACTGACTGACTGACTGACTGACTGACTGATTGATCGTGGCCCGGTGGAAGAGTGGTTAGTGCATCGACCTCACAGTGCAGAGGGACCTGGTTTGATCCCAGCTCCGGCCTTCCTGTGTGGAGTTTGCATGTTCTCCTCGTGCCTGCGTGGGTTTGCAGCTCAGTGAACCGGTGGTATTTGGATGTACAGTATTTAAATGACATATCGCCCTCAATTAAGTACACATTCTCTTCAATACCAATGTCAGACCGGTCCGATATGCGGTTGACATGCCGTCCAATTTTCCGTCCGAACTGCACCTCTCCTCTGCTCCCCATGGGGATATGAAAAAGGGTCATTGTGGGAAGCCCCGAGATGAAAGCTTGCGTGGGGCCACAATGTCATCAAGTGTGGCTAGGATGCCAGGCATGCCTGAGAGTGAATATTTAGAAGGACAAACCGTTTTATTTCTTTCATCCCTGGAGTTCTGAGGAAGAGGAAGAACGGGCTAAAACACTTGATATAAAAAAAAGCACAACGTTGATTAACGTCAGAAAACTGTCACTAATCATTGTGAAAATCCAAGTGCACATCTTAATGTATGCCCACATCAACCTCTGAAAGTTTTGAAATGATCGCAGCAATAAGTAACATCTTACTGGCATCACTGGACCTTGGTAACACGTACCGTCTGGTCCGCTGACCTGAAGCACAGAGCAGGAGCAAAGGGGTGAAGGAGTTCAAAGAGGTCAGGTGGGGCAAGACCATTTAAAGATTTGAAAACAAAGACGAACAGGTGTTATTGACTGTTGACTCTTCATCTTGAAGCTATTTATTCTACTGGTTTGTCGGTGAAAGAAATGTATCGATACCTGATACAGACAGACAACCTTACTTCAAATGTGAACGGTACACTGAATCTAAGTTCATGTCACCATCATTGACTATGGCTGATTTGCCATCACTCATTTTCTAACATATCTGTTCTTTTGCAAACATGCATATCTAATCACAAAAAGAAGAAATCTGAGCTCGTTAAGAGCATTGCAAGGCGAGGAGAGAGAATTGTAGTGGAAATAATGAGAGTAATAAAATAATTTTAATAATAGACACTTAACATATGATGGAAATCTTGTTTTCTGCTGTCAGTTTTCATTCTTTTTCATTTTTGTGTGATGTATAAGAAGTAGTTCAAGAACACCAGTAATAAAAGATTTTACTTTTTTTTGCACAAAAATTAACACAATTTGATGCTATATTTGATGTTATTTTTTCTTTCACTCCATCCCTTCTTCGTCCAATCGGTTATTCTGAATACTGTACTTCATTTACTAGACAGTAGTCGCAGACAAAACACACAAATCTGCTGAGCATTCGGCAATGATGCCGCTGTAGTAGTACTGAAATAAATAGGTAGGGCAGAGATGTCCTCTTATTTATTTATGAATGAATTACAAGAGGTGTCCCTTTTCTCACTTCAGCCCTCGCCCTCCAAAATGTCTGCGCACATCATGTGCACCTCGCTACACACAGATGCTCGAAAGGCTTTTTATTCAGACCCTGAAATGAAAAAAAAAAAAACCCTACAGTTGAAATTTGTCATAGGACATTGCAAGTGGAAAGAAGGACCTTGCAGTTACAAGTATTTGCTGTTACCTGTAGTTTTAGGGATTTTGGAGGAAAAGGTATTTCCATTCCAAAGCAAGTGGCGAGATAAAGGACAGAGGAGTAAGAATGACCTCATAGCAGCATCTGGGAAAATCGGTGGTCCCTTGGGAGACCAGCTGAACTCAATTACCAGGAGAATACTGTTGCAAAGGGAAACTGAAAGGATACAGCATCAATCTGTCACACACTGACAGTGGGGAAGGGATCACAGTTGAGAGAGTGCAGAAAGCAATAGAATGATCCAAGTCAATTTGTCTCATTTGTAAAATGACTTGTAGTTGTAAACTACTAATATGGGAAGAAATAATATTTGTAAAGAGGATTATCTGTACAGCAAAGAGGTGCGTGCATCTCTGTTGTGGATACTCAGTCAATATCAACAATAACATATACTATGGATACTCTTCAGAGAATCACCTCCCATGAGGCATAAATAGGACTACTGTACTGTACATCATTAGCACTAATAGTGAGTACACAAAGTTATACTTATACTTTTGACGCCACTTGAACAGTATTCCTCCATCACACGTCATAAAAGCAGGAGTACTTTTATGTGTTGTGTTTATACTGTATATGTATGTGTGTGTGTGTATATATATATAGATATATCTACCGGTATATGTATATCTATATATATATGTGTGTGTACTTTGGAATGGACTTTGGAATGGATATTTCATCGTCCTTTGTCCTCAGCCAAAATGGTACAAGATCAAATCGAAGGGCTACCAACGTCCTTACATGGATTTTGTTCGACTTTGGAGGTGCAACTGTAAACAGGCTCTGTCTGCAGCATCGAATAACAGCAATTATGTACAAAGTGATTGATGCAGGGTTTCTAAAGAAATTAAATGCTTCAGACATGAATCAGAAAGTCATGAATTAGCTTTAGGCCCCAAAGCAAGAAAGGCTGAAAATATTTTGCACCTAAAGAGATTAGTACAGACCTATTGAACACTTGTGACTTGCATCTCATACATCTGCAATGCTCTTAATGAGCTCACATTTCTTGTTTTTGTGATTAGATATGCATGCGTTGCAAAAGAGCAGAATTTGTTACAAAATAAGTGACGGCCATAAGCGTCGACTCAGGCTCCTTTTCAAAATGCAATTAATTACTAGATTAGATCTGCAGCGTTCATTTTTTATATGGCAGCACCTACTGTGTCAGCAGGATTACAATTTAGTGTTTTTGAGAAGGAGACGGCCGCAGGTGATTGGACATGACTTCCCAGCTGCATCATATGTTCTAATGTTAATGAATTTCCTGAAACTAAAACAGTCGATTGAATTAATGTGCATATTCTCTGCAATGGACATTAATTCATAGATAGATATGAGAGAGTGAGAGAGAGAGAGAGAGAGAGAGAGAGAGGCTGGCGACCCATGCTTGGGATTTAAAAAAATTTTTAAAAAAACGCAAATCACTGTGACACTAGCTTTGTGCAAGATTTGTGGATGCATTTCCATGAAGGGACCTGGCACATCACTACCACACAAAAGTAGGTTACAATTGCTTTCAGGGCTATTATCCAATAATGCTTTGGAATATTTTGCTGCTACCCTGTGTAACAATAGTCAATATCCATTAGGCACCCTCTCTTCAGCCAAAGAGAAAATATTGACATGGCCTGCCCTGCAGTACGAGTTTAGGCTACCCTCTCTCTGAACCCTCTTGTTTTCATTTACATAAACATTTCTGTATCATCTTGAGAACATTAAAGTAATTATCTATTTCTTTCACGCAGCCATTTCATGAATTTGAGAAAATAGTACAGGGACAAGGAATCAAGGATTATTTCAGAATGCACTAAAAACATGTCACTCGCCATCAAGAATAGTTGTTAACGTTTTTCAGAGCACAGGTGAGTGTGGAAGGCACATTAGATCTTCATAAAGTTTGTAGTGATTCGTAGGAAGAGCTCAGGATGGAACAGAGAGTAGAGAATGTTTTTTTGTGAACACAGAGACAATATTAATCTGTTCAGAAAAAAAAACGTTTTTTTGGAAAACAATCAATACTGGCTCAGTGATTTCAGTTGGATGCACGTTTTTTTTTTTTGTTTTGTTTTGTTTTTACCAGTATGTGGTTAAAAATAAATATAATGCAATATAGAAACAAGTGAAAACACACACAGTTATATAGAAATAAATCACTTTTAAAAAACAGCTATTTATCACTCAGGAAGAAGACTACAGCTCCTAATTGAAACATCTTCCATGATAAAATGGGGAAAATCTGACTCGAGTGATTCTGATTATATCTGTTTCTTTTCTCATTCATTAGTCTATTTTAGCCTACCAATTAAGGGAAACTTGTCTTTTTAAGTTAAAAAAATATTCTGTCGAGGCTGTCGCTCTCTCTAGCCCCAGTGTATGCCGTGCATGAGGTGACGTATTATTGTTGTGTAAAAGAACAGTCTGAATAGAGTAAATATATTTACTTGAAAGGTATAGTGTGTTGAAATCAAACGAATAAAACTTTTATTTTAAATCTGACTTTGTAGTCCTGGTTGCGAAAAATGTGTGTATCTTATTGTTGGTGTTAAGAATTTACTGTCTTAGGGTCTCAATGAGCTCTATTTTTAATCACCAGTCTTTCAAGTCAAATCATTAGTAGGGATCTGCTCATGTCAGCACTCATGCCTCCCATACCGAGGATATTGCTCTAATGAAGTCCATTCCATGTCTAAATTATTCAAAAGTAATTGCAACTGAATGAACTTAAGCTCATTTAGGATGCTTTCACACTAGCACCATTGACTTTATCTTACTTGAACTGTAGTTTGCTTTGTATTTTTAGGGGTTTCATTTATCAACTACATATACCAAACCTTATGGGTTTTTGATATGCTTGGTTTGTTGAACAGGAACCAACCAGGCATGGACATTCTTTATTCCATCCATCCATGCATTATGTGAACCGCTTCATCCTCACTCGGCACGCGGGCGTGCTGGAGGCGGGGTACTCTCTGAACTGGTTGCCAGCCAATCACAGCGATCACACAGACAAACAAGCATTCTTGCTCGCAATCACACCTCGGGATAATTTAGAGCAGTCAATCAACCTACGATGCATGTTTTTTGGGTGTGGGTGGAAACCTGAGTTCCTGGAGGACGTTGCATGAACAGGAAGGCCGGGGCCAGATTGGAACTCACAACCTCTACAATGTGAGGCAGACGTGCTAACCATTCTCTACCGTGCCCCCGGACAGTCTTTGTAATGTTGATTAAATGATTTTAACCACAGAAGTTAAATCAAAGGTGATATGGATTGGACCCAATGTCGGTAATTTCGTAAATGAGCACAAGCAGATCTACAAGAGGGAGGGCTCCGCTGCTGTGGCAGTTGAATTTGTCATGTCCCGTATTGGCCAGCAGGGGGCGGGCGTTTCATTTCTGCTGCCTACTCACCTGCTGCCTATTTGTTTGATTACACCTGCTATATCTAAGCGCTCCGGCTGTCTACTCATTGCCGGAGTATTGCATGCCGTGCCATTGTGATTGCCCATGCCCGTTATCCCTTTTTCATATTCGATTGCCGTTTGTTACGCTTTCGTCATCCCCTTGGGATTATTTAAACAAAACATTTTTAACGTAAGGCGGCCCGGTAGTCCAGTGGTTAGCACGTCGACTTCACAGTGCAGAGGTACCGGGTTCGATTCCAGCTCCGGCCTCCCTGTGTGGAGTTTGCATGTTCTCCTCGGGCCTGCGTGGGTTTTCTCCGGGTGCTCCGGTTTCCACCCACATTCCAAAAACATGCATGGCAGGCGGATTGAACACTCTAAATTGTCCCTAGGTGTGAGTGTGAGCGTGCATGGTTGTTTGTCTCTGCGTGCCCTGCGATTGGCTGGCAACCAATTCAGG
>CAAKHF010011497.1:0-10165 GCA_901007745.1 Hippocampus kuda
GTATCAAATTTAGGATAGGATCGTTGGAGATAGGCACTCAGAAATGAAACACGCTTGACACAGTTCTGGTGTTAGTAGCAACAGCAGTTTATTCAAGCAATCAAACAAACAAGTACATTACGATGCTACCGACAATAGCGCAATCATCGGCCCGCAAAGATAATGTTCAACAATCAGACAAACAAATGTATGAAGCTATTCTATTTCTCTTACCGTGCGCTTTTAGGATGGAGAGCCGACACCCTGGGCAGAGCGAGCTTCTATAACAGCTGGGCATTCGTACGCAACCCGCAGCAGACTCTAACCCAGAGAGTCGTAGACTCTCTTTTTATCTCACCTAGAAGTGTGCGGAAGGGAGGGATGAGTGGCCATCTCATCCTCCCTGGCGCCACTCCGTTCGTTTGTTAACAATGCGCACTTTTTCTTATTCAACAAACTTGTTGCTGTCGCAGCGTATCTGTTTCCCCTTCTAACAATGCGCACATTTCTTTCTTCAGCAAACTTGTTGCTGTCAGCGTATCTGTTTCCCCTTCTAACAATGCGCACATTTCTTTCTTCAGCAAACTTGTTGCTGTCAGCGTATCTGTTTCCCCTTTTAACAATGCGCACATTTCCTTCTTCAGCAAACTTGTTGCTGACGCAGCGTATCTGCTTCCCCTTTCTCCAAAATACATCACATGCTTCATGACTACACAAGCGAGTATAAGCAAATACATCATATAAACGGTAGCATAAGCAAATACATGATATAAACAGTTGATTTGATGTGAACAACATCACATTTAATATTCTTTCCTATTCCAGACGCCAACACCGGATTTAGAAGCATCCACCTCGACAATGAACTGAAGGTCATGACCAGGATGCATGAGGACTGGTGCAGAGGTGAACAGCTATTTAAGGAGTTTGAAGGCAGCGTCAGATTAGAGGGTCTATGTGAATGGAGAAGCTGAAGAGGTGAGGTGTGCAGTGACCTTGAGGTAGTCATGGATGAACCTCCTGTAAAGGTTTGTGGACTTTAGGAACTGTTGGAGCTACTTGCCAGAGGAAGGGACTTGCTCATTAGCCACTGCCTCAATGTCAGCTGGATCTCGCCAAGGCTGACCATGGGCAAGAAGCCGAGGAAGCTATCAGAGGGAACACCGAACCTGCATTTTTCGGCTTTGACAAAGAGATTGAGGGGCATTGGTGAACTAATCCAACATGCTGGACGTGTTCTTCCAGGGTTCAAGAGAAACTCAAAAGTCATCAAAATAAACAAGCACAAACTGGTTAAGTACCTCTGAGAGAACATCATTCATGAGTTCTTGAAACAAAGCTGGAGCATTAGTGAGCCAAAAAAGTGGGCAAGGGCCATCTTAAAGGCTGTTTTCTACTCACCTCCCTCTCGGATATGCACAAATTGATAAGCGTTACGAAGATTTTGCTTGGAAAAATGGCTGCTTGGTTGAGGGGCTCAAAGGAGGAGTCGTTGAGGGGGAGCAGATACCTATTCATAATGGTGTTGTCATTAAATCCTCTAAGGTTGATGCATAGTATTGGGGCCTTGTCCACAAAGAATAATCCAGCCCCAAGAGGAGACGATGAGGGAAGGATGATACTGGCAGCCAATGAGTTGCTGATATGCTTCTCTATGGCCTCCCTCTCGGTTTGTTAAGTATACTAGAAGGTAGGGGGGCTCCGGGGAGTAAGTTTATGGCACAGTCCTATAGTCTGTGAAGGTAAAGGGAAATCGCTAGAGACTTACTGAACACTTCACCCAAGCCCTGATACTCAGGGGAAACCAAGGAAAGAGCGGGAGGAGAAACAGAAGAAGGGTGGGATGTCGGAAATGCAGAATGCAGAAAATGAGTGTGGCAAAAAGTGCTTCAACAAGCCATGGACACAGACACCCAGTCCATGTGCGCGTTATGAAACTTTGACTTTGGTAGCCTGGAATCAATCAGTGAAGAAGGAGAGGAGATGACCTAAAACCTGATGTGTTCCTGATGCTACTGGAAATGGAGAGGGAAAGGCGTCTGGTGTGTAACAGTCGTGAGGGTGCTTTGGTAATGCTATTGACTGGTTGGGGCAAGTCTAACTGGGAATGGGAGGAATTACGATTAGCAACAAACTTTCGATCAATAAAATTGTCATCTGCCCCTGAATCTACCAAGACCTGAAGAAAGACAGAGTTAGGAGACAGTGGCTGGTAAGAGAAGGTTTTATCTGCAGTTTTCATGTGCCTCACCAAAAGGCTGGCAGCAGGCTTCTCGGGGCTTGTAAAAGGCTGGACGACCAGTCAAGGAGTAGTGGCACAAGGCGAGAAGGGGAGAATCGGTGTAACGCTGTTGTTGGTCAAAATCATTATGGAAATTCATTGCTCGAGGGATTCGGTCTCATTTTGAGTGGACAGATTTTGAAGTTCCTCTGAAAGCTTGCAATCTAAAGCTGTCTTTTGTCTGGCCTCATTCTATCCACTCTCAGAGGCCAAAATCCTGAACTCGATGGCATAGTCTGCAGCTGACAGAGCCCTGACATAATGACATTGGCCTTTTGGCGGAGGACTGATTAATAAAGGACTGATGAAACACTCGGGGCGGCCCGGTAGTCCAGTGGTTAGCACGTCGACTTCACAGTGCAGAGGTACCGGGTTCGATTCCAGCTCCGGCCTCCCTGTGTGGAGTTTGCATGTTCTCCCCGGGCCTGCGTGGGTTTTCTCCGGGTGCTCCGGTTTCCTCCCACATTCCAAAAACATGCATGGCAGGCGGATTGAACACTCTAAATTGTCCCTAGGTGTGAGTGTGAGCGTGCATGGTTGTTTGTCTCTGTGTGCCCTGCGATTGGCTGGCATCAATTCAGGGTGTCCCCTGCCTACTGCCCGAAGACAGCTGGGTAGGCTCCAGCACCCCCCGCGACCCTAGTGAGGATGAAGCGGTTCGGAAGATGAATGAATGAATGAAACACTCTTTGCATTTCAGAAGAAAAAGTGGCAAATTATTTTAATTGTCTTTAGGCCCACCCCGCTGCTCTTCACCGGAGGAAGTCAATCGCAAAAGCCAACTTGGCACGATTATTTGAGTATGCACAAGGTTCTTGTCGAAAAACCATGGACTGGTTCACCAGGAATCTGCCACAAGCTTCTTGCTTCCCGGAATAATGTTAGGTTGATGGAATGTTAGGATGTCAGTGAAATGGTGAGGCAATAGCAGGTGACACACTCACTGCCTGATATGTGGTTTCTCGGATGGGCTGGAGCGGGTGGTGACATCTCCAGGGAAGCGCTGTGTTTTAACTGGGTTGCTATAGAGTTGACAGTGGTGATAAGGTTTTGAATAGAGTCCATAACCGCCATGGGTGCGCACCACTTGGAAGAGTCTGCTTGGTCCATAACTAGTCAAAATTGTCATGCGTGGAACAGAATTTGGGCCCAGAGGCAGACAGGACATGGAGATGTTAAAGTCAAAAGACTTTATAAACAAAACTACAAACTAACAACAGAGAGCAAGGCATGGAAGAAACTTGAAATTCAGACAATGTGTCACTCAGCACTTTGAGCTTACCCCTTTTAGGGACAGCTGTTACGGCAGTGGACAGCTAATCATATTATCAGGTTACAAGGTGTATCAAAGGGTTAAAGACTGACAGACATCAGATCCTGCCCAATTCTATACAACAACATAAAGGTTCACAGCAACTGACAACATCAAGCAACCAAACTAAAACACGGTCACAACTAAATGTATTATATATACAAAAATAGAATTAGCATTTTCAGAAAAGATTTTGCAAATCTGAAAACTTCATTCATTTACATTACAGTATTAACATTTGAAAAATATTACATTATATTCTCACTATTCTTTTTTGAAAAATATACATTGAATTCTTACATTATTGCTTTTTAACAATTATTACTGTTTAAATAATAACGACATATGTGTATATATATATATATATATATATATATATATATTCATTCATTCATTCATCTTCCTTCATCCTCACTAGGGTCGCGGGGGGTGCTGGAGCCTATCCCAGCTGTCTTCGGGCAGTAGGCGGGGGACACCCTGAATTGGTTGCCAGCCAATCGCAGGGCACACAGAGACAAACAACCATCACACTCACACCTAGGGACAATTTAGAGTGTTCAATCCGCCTGCCATGCATGTTTTTGGAATGTGGGAGGAAACCGGAGCACCCGGAGAAAACCCACCGAGGCCCGGGGAGAACATGCAAACTCCACACAGGGAGGCTGGAGCTGGAATCGAACCCGGTACCTCTGCACTGTGAAGTCGACGTGCTAACCACTGGACGACCGGGCCGCCTATATATATATATATATATATATATATATATATATATATATATATATATATATATATATATATATATATATATATATATATATATATATATATATATATTCATTCATTCATTCATCTTCCTTCATCCTCACTAGGGTCGCGGGGGGTGCTGGAGCCTATCCCAGCTGTCTTCGGGCAGTAGGCGGGGGACACCCTGAATTGGTTGCCAGCCAATCGCAGGGCACACAGAGACAAACAACCATGCACGCTCACACTCACACCTAGGGACAATTTAGAGTGTTCAATCCGCCTGCCATGCATGTTTTTGGAATGTGGGAGGAAACCGGAGCACCCGGAGAAAACCCACCGAGGCCCGGGGAGAACATGCAAACTCCACACAGGGAGGCTGGAGCTGGAATCGAACCCGGTACCTCTGCACTGTGAAGTCGACGTGCTAACCACTGGACGACCGGGCCGCCTATATATATATATATATATATATATATATATATATATATATATATATATATATATATATATATATATATATATATATATATATATATATATATATATATATATATATATATATATATATATATATATATATATATATATATATATATATATTTTAAATCCTCGTCTCATCCCTTGGATGGTGTCCGTCCCCCATTCAGCTCGGGTCCTCTACCAGAGTCCAGGAAGCTTGAGCGTTTTGCGCAGTAGCCTTGCTGTTCCCAGCACTACGCTTTTCTGGACTGAGATGTCCGATGTTGATCCTGGGATCTGCTGCAACCACTCATCTAGTTTGGGGGTCATTGCCCCGAGTGCTCCGACCACCACAGGCACAGTGCTTGCTTGATTTTCTGTTTTGATGCATTGAAGAAAGGGTTCCATCAGTCGTCATCTGTACCTATGGGTAAAAAACAAAAAACAAAAAGGACGTTTCGCTTCTCTCACAGAAGCTTCGTCAGCGGTAGACAACTCTGCTGTGAGAGAAGCGAAACGTCCTTTTTGTTTTTTACCCATAGGTACAGATGACGACTGACGGAACCCTTTCTTCGATGGAACTTTCCTGTACGACTGAGAGCCTCCACAAGCGTTTTGATGCACTATTTTCCATTTTCGTAGTTTCATTGAAGTAATCGTTAATTTACGTTTTTCGGAGGCAGTCATGAATGCCTCTCGAGTTGAACGGAAGAAGAGAAGGCACGGAGACGGACAAAGACGTACCTGTATTTGTTGAGACTGTGAAAACCATTAATAAAGTGTGCGTTTTGAAAAACCATCACCACAGCTCTCCTTTTTTCGGAGCCGCACAAAAACTTATTTCATAAAGCAGCGACATAGTTCGCACAACCAACAGCAAGTTGGTTGAGTCACTGACTCGTTAACGTTGAACTCTCTTGCCGCTATTCTATTTCCGTGTTCTATTGCATGTGTCCAGTAAGGAGCCATTTTGGGGTCAACATATTGCCGTAATGCCCATACACAAGGCGCACCGGATGTTAAAGGCGCGCTGTGAGCTTTTAAGAAAATGTAAGACTTTTAAGTGCGCCTTTTAGTGCGGATATAGCTATCTATCTATCTATCTATCTATATATATATATATATATATATATATATATATATATATATATATATATATATATATATATATATATATATATATATATATATATATATATATATATATATATATATACATATATATATATATAGATATAGAGAGAGAGAGAGAGAGAGAGAGAGAGAGAGAGATAGCAGTGGTGATTGCTCTCGGACTGCAAGGGAAGCTCAGCTTCCCCTAAAATGTCAAAGAGTAAGTGATCAAACATATGAATGTAAATTTCATTCTGTGTACATGTCATTGACTAAATAAGCGCTACAACGTGCTCAACTTTTCTTCCAAATTAGCTTCTTCTTAATGGTTACGACGCAACTCCCTTCTCATTCATTCCCACAGCTTCGCTGTGCTTTAAAGGTGGACGCTGAGCGTCTACTGCCCGGACGCTGAGCGTCTCGAGAGTACAGGGTAGGTTGTCCCAATGCGTTGAATGGAGACGAGTCATTGGATACAAGCTGGTTTTTGTCCCGCCCATGGACGCTCGGCGTCTCTGGGACTGGATGGCAGTGGGCGGGTACCGGACGCTCAGCTCTTCTGCATCAGATTGGATGATCTGTCTGAGCCTGTGTTCCAGTTTGATAGACATCAAAATGAGCCAATCACCGACCTTTTAGTGTTGGCATCCGTGTGAGCAATTTTTCAATTCTCATTCTGTTCTGAGTTGAACTGGAGACTTCCTCTAAACATCTTAACGACACACTCTTTGCTGCAAACGACCAGCGACAAATTAATATTTTATTTCTGGTCGGTTTTATTGTAGTTGCTTGTGTTCGCAGACTGACTTATATCACCACAGTTCCCGAGAGTATAATTCACGAAGCCATTTTATGATGTCGGCCGAAATTGAGCTTCCCCTCCTTGACAAACCAGCATCCACCACTGATAGATAAATATATTAGTTCTGTCAAGTGATTAAAAAAATGTGTGATTAATCAATTTAATTAATTTCAATTAATTAATCTATACAGTATTTTAATCTCATCTAAAAATTACTGAGAAAACCCTATTTTCATTTTAAATTTGTTACATTATTGCATTTTCACCTCACCGCTGCTTACTAAGCCCGCCCAACTCCAATGGGAGCCTATCAGCTTCGGCTAAACAAGCCTCAACATAATGGCAGCCAATCAATGTCTGCTTCAGGCTGTGACTGACACTTGTTTCCCCACCCTGAACAACTCGAATACAGGAAACCAACACATAAAAAGGGCTATTAGAAAAAGGCAACCCACCTACAGAAACAATAAAGGCAGAGATTAAAATTTAGATTAACACGATTGGAAAAAAAAAACACACTAAATGTGATGTAATTAATTAATCGCATTTCACGCGATAATTTGACACGTCTTTATATACATATATGTATATATAATGTGACTAATTTTGATTTCACACACACACACACACACACACACACACACACACACACACACACACACACACACACGCTTCCTACCGGTAACATCTTATTTTTAAACGTGAGTGTGAATGGTTGAATGACTATCAACCAGTCTAGGTTGTCCCTCTTGACAGAGAGGAAGAAAGAAAAGAAAGACAGACGGGGAGAGAGAGAGAGAAAGAGAACACTAATATGCTGAGAGACAGAGAGAGCATCCAAAAAGAAAGGGGGTTTTTAATGTTGCATTTATAGTAAATCAGCCAGGCAAGCAGACAGCCTCTCCCAAGTGACCTAAATAGGGAGTCACAAGAGAATAGTCGTACGAGCTACTCTCCACTAAATGCACTCTCATATTAATATTTTAAAACCACCCATAATGCTGTTGGAAAAGAGGAGAGATCCAGGAAGAGGAGGAGGCATACATCAATTTGCTCAGGGTCCACAATCCAGGAACTTGAAATGGAAGGATATTTTACCATTAAACGAAACAGTTCATTGAACCTCTCTCTCTCTCTCTCTCTCTCTCTCCCTTTCTCTCTCTCTCACTCTCTCAGAGATCTCTCTCTTTGTTTCTGTTTGTCTGTCTGTCTCTCTCCACCTCCCATGACCCCATCCTCTCTCTTTCTCTCTCTCTCTCTGTTTCTCTCTCTCTCTGTTTCTACACAAAAGAATACTGTTGTGAAAACAGAATAATAATAATAACTAATTAACAGGCAGCCCAGTGATCCAGTGGTTAGCACGTTGACCTCACAGTGCAGAGGTACCGGGTTCAATTCCAGCTCCAGCCACCCTGTGTGGAATTTGCATGTTCTCCCCGGGCCTGCATGGGTTTTCTCCGGGTACTCCGGTTTCCTCCCACATTCCAAAAACACGCATGGCAGGTTAATGGAACACTCTAAATTGTCCCGAGGTGTGGGTGTGAGCATCAATGGTTGTTCGTCTCTGTCTGCCCTGTGATTGGCTGGCAACCAGTTTAGGGTGTCCCCCGCCTACTGCCCGAAGACAGCTGGCATAGACTCCAGCACCCCTTGTGAGGATAAGCGGATTGGAAAATGAATGAATGATGCACTATATATGCTGCTCTCCAAAACAAAACTTTAAACTTTAATTTCAAGCTATTTACAGCTATATGCCGTAAGTTTGAAATCAAGCATTTTTCAGCTCGTAAAAATATTGTAATGTGTGTTGAGTTTTCCAGGTGTGCCCATTGAATATTGAAACAATAAATTGTACTGAATGTCACTGCTCAGTGTTGAATTTCGACTTTGTCTGTCAAAAATACATTCATACGAGTTAGAGGTAAATGAAACATGAACATGTAACATGAAAACCAGACTGCAGTCTCCGGGTCATGAACAGGCAATTGTGAAACTTAGAGATGATCTAAAACCAATCACAGCCATTGCACAAACATCGCTCATATCAAATGGAACCATATGAAATGTCCTAAAAAAACCCCAAAAACATTTGTGAAGATTTTTTTAGGGGCGGGGGGAGAGAATAGCACATGCCCACAGCCTAAAAACTGGTGCATCTTCATTTTCATGCTGGTGCAATTCTAGTTTACCTTGTTTGAGAATTTGGAAGACGCCTCGCTGAGGGTTCCAAATTTTATTACTCCACGCCCCCTGGTGCACCTGAGCATTTGGTGATGGACTATAGATTCGAATTTCCATCCATGCATTTTCCGATCCGCTTTATCCTCACAAGGGTTGCGGGGAGTGCTGTAGCCTTTCCCATCCCTCTTCGGTTGAACCGGTTGCCAGCTATTCGCCGGGCACACAGAGATGTACAACCATCCATGCTCACACTCACACCTAGGAACAATTTAGAGTGTTCAATCAACCTGTACATTAGAATTTAGTTTAGCTAAAAGCAAATGATTTGATTTATCAAACTGGAATCATTCCCACAGCCTCGAAACTGACTGATGAGGTGCGCAAAGCCCTTTTATAAATATTTTTTAAGAAATAAAAACCCAAACCGTATTTTTCCATTTTGGCATTAAATGAGTGAATGAAAAATTTGCTCACTAATCATCCCCGTGACACACCGTTAGGGCTCTCACGGCACATTAATGTGCCCCAACACACTGGTTGGGAATCACTGCTGTAGACCAAGATAAATGGCATGCCAATCTCAGTAATATCATATTTTTTTTTACCATATGAAGGCTGAAAAATTCTTCCATGCAAAGTAAGACTGTAACTGCCTGCCTCTCCCAGTGTCCCGGAATCCATTGACTGTGTTTATACTTTTACCTGATTTCATGTGAAATTCATTAGCATATAATTGACTGTGACCGTAATTGTTTAATGAGTCGTTAATAATGAACACAGTCATTAGCATCAGTGGTATAATTATGTGTAGTGGGTGAAGCATTTTGTTTGGAATAATGATCACAATGCAACCTTTCTCACAAACAAACAAACCCTGAGTCGAGCCTGCTCCCGGAAACACCCACAGCACACTAAAACATCACACACATAACACACTGAAAAGGCTCACCTCAAAATATGCAAACAAACAAATCTGGAGGAAACACTGATGGTGAGTCATTTGAGTAAAACGCAGGCCCTTGCTGACAACAATTTACTCATTTACCCATTGCTTTCTGATATTTTGGAAACATTTTGCAGCATTTAGCATCAAATGCTAATATATATATATATATATATATATATATATATATATATATATATATATATATATATATATATATATATATATATATATATATATATATATACTCTATTACATTTATCTAACAATTTATTTCACATTATTCATCACTGTTTGAAATAAATGTTGTGTTTTAGTTATTTATTCCAAAACAATGACCTGCAAAGACAT
>CAAKHF010011499.1:0-18479 GCA_901007745.1 Hippocampus kuda
TCGTGATGAGAATGTCGGTCAGGATGGTATTGAATGCTGAACTAAAATCCACAAAAAGCGCCCTGACATAGCTTCCCTGCTTCTCTCCATGGCTCGCGACAGCATGAACAAAGGTGGAGATGGCATCAGCTGTTGATCTATTGCCTTCTTTCGCATGTATGCATAATGTTTTAAGCGTTTCACTCTACTCGGTGCATGATTTCCATTGGGAAAACTCATCTTGTTGACTCGTGTTCCAGAACGGCTTGTGCTGGACCTCGGCGTCTCTACTATAAATGCTGCGAGACAGCAAGGTTTTATAAGTGTTGAAGACAAAAATGGGTTGAACTGCCACACTCTTGATTTGTTGCTGTCTTGTATAACCTGATAGGACTGCATATATATGTATATTTTTAAAAATCTGCAGCCATGGGCCAACTCATGAAAATACAACAAGTGGCAGTTTGTCATTTTTTTGTTCATAACAAGTCTCACCACAGAGCAGACCGAGATCAAAACAGAGTGAAGCTGTTATTGTGCGTCCACAGGGGATCGCATTAGGGAAAGGAAAATCATGACTGACGGCAAGCAGACACAAAAGCGACATCTGCAAGTTTGGATTGAATACTTCATTTCATCACAGTATCCAGATCATGGAGTATTATAATAGTCCGATAAAATATTCAATTCCAAATGTGTCTTGTAAACATAAAAATAAAGATAGACAGATGTCACAACTGTCATTTTGTGTGCATAAAAACAACAAGAAGGTGCCAAGATTCGAGCTTTATTTTTGATTTTAGTTCCATAAAAACAAAAAGCACGGCCACAGACGAGACCGAATTGGGCAAGACTCCTCTAGTGCAAACACTAAGCTCCATTTCTGCTTTTGTGATTTTACTCCTCAACCGTCTCCTTCTGTTAAAGGACAATTCAAAACTTAAAAACAAAAAAAACACTTTATCCGGTGATTGATTCATGACATGTTGGTGTCACACAAAGAGGTTCCTTCCTTGGCTTATGAGTTTTATTTGTTCCGTTACCAAGCTCATATCGTTAATTTCATTTTACTCACGTATCAAATGAATTGAAATGCCATGAATTCAAGAGTCCCTGTAAAAGGAAATCTTGAAAATGTCTAAACACATGTTTGAAGATAAATGCTGAAAACGTGCTGAGAGCAAAGTAATATTGAATTGCGGAGGTGTCGTATGAAATTGATTTTTGCACTTTTTTGTTTTTTTTGCTGCCCCTGCTAAAACGGCGGTGACACAAATGATCTTTGGCATGAGTTGCCTCTTCCCTATTATACGAGGGTGGTCTGGAAAATTCATAGGCTAACTAAGAAGGAGTTATGCCACATCAATGAAAGGACGCGTGCGTTAAATTCAACATGAACTCATGCGGTCTGTTTGCCTTCCGGCTAAACCCACACCGGATACGGAATTGAGGTCTCGAAAAAGCGGGTATGAGAAACATTTGGCGAAAACTCATCAATGGAGCCAGTCATCAAATATCTGCGGAAAAATGACTTAACTGCCAAGGACATTCATGCTGACATCTTTGCTACATTCGGGGATGATGCTCCATCTTCATCAGCTGTGCAAAAGTGGGCAGCTGAATTCGCATGCCACCTCCACAGAAATCGACGGAGTTCACGGTGATTGGATGACAGATGTTTCACTGTTAATACAGGAGCGAATGCTGGAGACATCTTCCCCTGTCAAGGAGTTGCGAGCTTTCGGCATCATGAACTTGGTACGTCAAAGGTTTCTGTTCGGTGGGTGCCGCGACTTTTGACGCCTGATCAAAAGCACACCGGGTTGAACTTAGCCCTTGTTAAAGCAGATCCAGACGCTTTTCACAATTGAATGTTGGCTTCACCACTTTGAGCCAGACCAAATGGCAGTCCACGCAGTGGAAACAAGTGTCTTCTGTCCCACGTAGAAGGCCAAGGTGGTGTCTTTGGCTGGAAAAGTGATGGCCTCTGTCTTCTGGGATGCAATGTTCATTGAGTTCCATCAGAAAGGCCGTATTATCAATGGAGAGAACGATGCAGACGAAGGTGTCCTATCAGGTTGAGGACTGTGTGCAGACTCTGTCATCAACGCCTTTATGGACGCTGTTTTGTACACCGCTGGACACATTTTGAGCAATAAGGAATTGCCCAAAATGTCTTTGTTGGCTGAAGCATCCCGAGTGTCTTTCATTGGTTGGGATGCAGCCATGGAAACCCACTCCATGAATCTCTCTGCGCACTGTTCGTAAGTTCATTTGAAGGACACGTAAAGTTTGAAAGTCTGTCGCGATTGACACGGCAGAATGTTGGCGACATTTTCGCACTTCGCGCCTCAGCCTCTGCTGAGCTCCGTCCATCGGTTGAGCACTTCATGACTGAGTCGCTGTCGTTCCCAAAAGCTTCCACGTTGCGATAATACAGCAGCTGACAGTCGACTGGAATATTTCGGAGCGAGGACATTTCACGAGTGGACTTTTTGCACATGCAGGTGACATCCAATCGCAGCTCCACGCTGGAATTCACTGAGCTCCTGAGATTGTTTTGTTAAAACAGTCTGCATGCTTGGGCGTTTGATTTTATATCCCCGTGGCCATGGAAGTGAGTCAATCACCTGATCCCTTTTATTTGGATGGCAGTATCGTTTAACAACAGACATTGACTGGAAACCATTGTCGTCGACAACTGACCAGCAGGTTGATGCACCCGCTGACTCTCAATGTGGAATGCTGGTTTTCACTGGATGGCAACTGCACGCAAACACACACACGAATGTGGTACACACACAAAAACAGGCAGGCAAATAGACACTATGCTCACCCATCTGTCTTAAGCACACACACACACACACACACACACACACACACACACACAAACACACACACACACAGAGCAAGGAATCTGTGACCACTAATTGTGTCTGGCCTGTGCAGTCCCTCGCAGACCGGGTCATGGGAGTGCTGTGGTGCAGGACAGGGTAGCCATTGTGGTCGCCTCAAACATAGCTTACGCTCAAACCTGTTATTACCCTGAGAAACTATCATCGCTTCTTTTTTTTTTTTTTTTTTTTTATTATTACTCCACCCTTTTCCTTCCCAGTGTGTTTAATAAAGCTGCAAAAAATTATTCTTCTGCTCGTTGCCTTATTCTCTTGGGAGAACTGCAGTAGTTTCTCTCATGATGATTTTTGTTTGCCATCAGAATTGCAAAACAACCGAGCTGAACCAGATTTTCATGAGGCTTTTGACAAAATGCGTACCTCCTTAAAGGACTTGGGGCCTCAAGATTGTCTATTTTGCACTTATGTATTTTGCTCAGGAAAATGAAACTGGGATTCATTCTCAATAATATGAATCTGTTTTCAAGCAATCTGTAAATACTTAATTGCCCTTGGAAGGCCCCTTTTTCACCGCCCCTGGAGATGTCCAGCTCCGGGCCTGGAGGGCCGCTGTCCTGCCTGTTTTCCATCTCTCCCGGCTGCAACGCACCTGATTCAAATGAGCAGCTCATCAGCCAGCTCTGGAGTAGCATTAGAGCGATCTTGATAGCGGCAGGACAGCAGCTCTTGAGGACTGAGTTTGGACACCCTTGGCCCAAAGGATGTTGCTTATAATGTCTGAAAACTGCAATCAGTTGTCACCAAAATTGACATGGGGATCTCAACTTGTGCCTACTTCAGCCTCTGAAAATATCAGAACCATAACACTCTCAATAGGTGCTCGCTATAAAAGAATGAAGAAATGAGCTGGTACTGTAGCGCCTTTAAAGACACCAACGGATTCTTGCCTGTTTAAAAAAGAAAAAGCACCAGCTGGAAGGACTGCAATCGATCACTGTTGACCCCAGTCCAGAATGTTTGTTGGCTGGCCGCGACGACAGCGGCGTCGCGAAGGCATGGTCGGGGAGGACGACTTGGGCCAAAAAAGGGGAGAAAAAAAAAACTACCAGCAAGGTGATTACTTTTTTACAATATTGAGCCCTGAATGATCTGAAAGATCTGCTGGTGCCAGTGTCCTTAGACGCTGGTGTTCAATACTGCTTGTCTGCCAACAGTTCTCTGCGGGAACCTCCGTGGCGGCAGCAGGACGGTGATTAAATTCATAACTCCTGTATTGAGATGATAATCTCAGTAAAAGGAGGCATCCGGTTGCCGAGCCCGAGGAGCCGCATGGATGTTAAAAGCAGCACCACAACCGAAGCAAGGAAGAAGCCATCACTCCTGAAGGGGCTGTGATGGATCCTGGTTGAAGTAAGCCATTTCATTCTAAACTCCGACCACAACCCTTCATCTTCAAAGTAAGAATCATTGAAAATGATGGTGCAAATTACACTCCACTCGCTTGGTTGTGGTGTTTTGCTTAATTCTTCAACTTTCATGAAAAAATAATTCGGGTAATAAGAAAAACAATAGCAATGGCTCACTGGCTTCGTTCTGGCACTGATGTCGTCAGGATCACAATTTTTTTACCTAAAGTTGGTGTTCTAAAATTTGCTTTAAAAAAAGGACTGCTGTGACAAAAGAGATGTCTTTCAAATCCAAAACTAGAACCTGCACGTTTTCTCAGGGTGTTGTGAGCTGGCGAGCAGCCACGAGTTGCCTCTTCTCAGGCATTGAGTGAAACAAACACTGTGTTATGTTGTGAGGCTGGTTGATTGTTTGGCCACAATGAAGGGGAAAACGTGTCATGCATTGTGCTTCAACATTCATGAATGAATGTGATGCACAAACACCTGCTCATATCCTCCATTTGAAAAAAGTTGCATCCGTCAGGCTTTGCACAGGTGTGAAAAAACAGTGTTTGAAAACACAAGAGCAACACTTCAAGTTCTGCCACATATAATGACTTAAACCAATTGTTCTTAACCTGTGTTCGATCAACCCGAGGGGTTCGGTGATTCGGTCTCAGGGGTTTCGACGGAGCCTCTGCCATGGAGGTTAAGACACCCGACTCAACCTGTCAATTAGTTATGACACGCCCGCTTGGCCATCACTGGCTGCAGATGATCACTTGACATTGCTTGTGCAATCAGTGCAGCGGGAAATTTAGTTCGCTCAGTCGTCAACGTGTGTTGTCGAGCAAAGAAAGAAAGTGGTCGGACGAATGTGTACAACATGGATTCACATGCATCACAGACCGTGATGGGACTCAGCGTCCGATCTGCATGATTTGTAATGCCACGTTGAGCAACTGTAGTCTCGCACCGGCAAAACTGAAGGAACACTTCTTGAAACTGCATGGAGATTCCTTTTGTTCACCAAAAAAATGTAGGTCTCTTTCTGTTGTTAATAAATGCATTTGTTTATGTCTTGAATTTGTAAACAAAAAAATAAATAAATGTTTTTTTTTTCAACAATGAAAGATTCGATGAATGTGCATATGAACTGGTTGGGTTCGGTACCTCCTAATAAGGTTAAGAACCACTGACTTAAACAATTTCAATAAGATACACCAGAGATGCTCATCATCAAATGTAATAGTGTGTGCAGATTGCTACAGACGCGTTTTTACTGGGCCAGGTTGGCTGTCCCAATTTTTCTCTGACCAGGGTGGAAAAATGTTGTCATTGAAGCTCAACGCTGTGGCCCAGTAAGGATGAGTTTAAACTGGTTCAAGGAGCAGCCAAATTGCTCATATATTCAACTCAACTTTAGTTTAACTTTACGTTTAGGTTTCGCTGACAAGCACTGCAGACTGAGCCGATTGGAGTGACATGGCAGCACACGGAGGCTGAAATCTGAAACAAAATTCCACATCCAATAGTACAGCCAGGAGAAACTACCAAATGTAGAGAACGGTGTACTGTTGGAAATAAATTAATACTAACCCAGCTGTGATAGACGGCAGCTCTTGCCATTACCTTGTACTGTACCAGAGTCATTGTTTCCTCACTTACCTACGAATGACACAGCATCTAGGGTTTCGGTACTTTGTTCAAGGACACTTCAACAATATTGCAGTGGCCGGGGATTGAAGCCCCAAAAGCTAGGTTGGAAAAACAACCACTCTACCACTGAGCCGTGGTGCTGTTGTTGTTGACCACGTAGCATAGCAGCTACAATAGATCCATGCTAGGTAGAAGCACCAATGATTTTAACCCTGTTCCTTGCATATTTGGAGTAGGCTAAAATTCAATAAGTAGTCAATGAAAATTCTTTATAATTTCATTAGATTGATGGACCGACATTTTGGAAGTATCATGACAAATGAAATATCTCCTAATAAAAAGCGTACTGTTGAAGTAACCCGAATGCTAAGTAGACAAATCAAATTACATGCTCTTGTATGACCTCAACACAAATCTTGAAACAAATGGTCGGGTTTTCAGAAATGTTGGTTCCTAAATAGGCTTCCAATATTGGAATGACCTACAGGCGCTGCATAAAATGGACCGATGCAGTTTTTGTTTACAATTGTAATTAATATATTAAGAGATGACCAGCATCCCTTGTCTGGTTGTCCCGTTGGGCTCAATTTCCTGTCTCACTTTCGAGTACGGCACCAATAGTTTAAAAAGTGTAGACGTGGCTAGCTTTTAACTTCTCTTTTCAAGGACTCTCCTTCAACTGTTGACTTGAATTAGCCTCTCGCCGCCTTTATTAGCAGCAGCGGTGGAATCAGAGAAGGCCGTCTACGTGGAGGAAGGAAGGAGTGGGGGCAGCGAGGGAGGTTGGGGGGGGTCTCGACCGCTAAGTGCTTCACTTGTGATCTCTGATGGCGGTCACGGGGTCGCCGCTCAGCGTCAGCTTGATGACTTGTGACACGGCGTGAGCAACCAAAACCACTTGTGAGAGAGCTGCTTGCTCTTCGAATCGAGCGGCACACAAAGCCACATCCTCGACGTTATTAAGTGGAACGCCAACACTCGTGCACATGTGCCGCACAAACATCTACAAGACGTGACCCTTGTGTCCTTACTTCATCTTCTGATGCTCTCATGGTCAGCTTGGTGCCAGAATATGAAGTGATAAGCTATTTTAGACCAGCATGCAATTAATGGGTCAGAATCAGACCTTGGGTTTGTGTTTACGGGACGCTTGCTCTCTAATCATATCACCAAATTAGCTGTAATTTGAGGTTTTAAAGGGAACTGTTCTCCTTTTACCCACCGGTTTAGTCTAAATGTACCGGCGTCAGACAAGTTGTAATTAAAAATGAAATGTAATCATGTACAACACATACTTGAGCCATGACGGCAGACTTTGGGAAACGTGTGAGCCTCGGTGGGAAAATGTATGGCAAACACACCAGCTGCAGTGGGCCAATGCCAAGATGCATACAGTTGACTGCTCATCCCTGTGAAAAAAAAAACCAAAACTTTTTTAAAGGCTCCTCGCTCCGAAACAAAGTACTGTCTGTAGATGATTTATTTTTATCTGGTTTATGACTAAGACCTGGAATGCTACATGCTTTTTTTTTTTTGTTGTTGTTTCTGTGATGAGTTTGCATTTCGTCTATATCATATGGAATGTTTTTAAGTTGATTATAAATGTACCAAAAAAAAAAAAAAAGAGTGGGAAACTTAGTATTTTAACATTCTTAACGGGCATTCAGTACAAATATATAACTAAGATAAACACTGTCATATTATAATGTAAAAGCAAATGCTCGACTTGGGGAGGTAAAATTTACTTGGGTCTGTAAGCCAAATGTTTGGCAAAGTTGTTGACATGGGAGAAAAAGTATGTGTAATTCAGTGGCTTGATGGTGATGAAGTGCTGCTCCCAAATTTCGTCACTTGTGTGACGTCGCTTTAAGGACAACAATCACAGAGGTCACTACAGAAAGTGTAATGTTTCAAACTTATTTTGAGGGGGTGCAGGTATTTGAAGAGTTAGAGCACAAGTGTCAAACTCAAGGCCCGGGGGCCAAATTCGGCCCAGCAGGTCATTTTATGTGGCACAGCAATTCATGTGTGTCAACTTGCTAAAATCTGTACCGAAATGCCAAATTGTCATGTGTAATAAATAACATTGAGATTTGGCAAGAGTTTTGTTATCCTGTCTACACTCACTTGAACAAAGCATTTTAATTGACTTGACTGATTTCAAAACTAGTAGTGTATTAATTTCTTGTATAGAAGTAATAATTTTGTGGTATCACTGTCATAATGCCCCTCCGAGGGAAGACGTAACTCCAAATTGGCCCGCGACTAAAATGAGTTTGACACCCCTGAGTTAGAGGAAAGAAGGGATTGTTGGCAAGATGGATGTTGGGCCATACATGTACGAGCCAGATGCTCAGGATGCGGAAAATGTTGTGCCTGAACGGCCGGCCATGGAGTGGAGATGAGACCCATTGGGATTGGAAGAATGTTAAGGTTTATAGGCTGCAGTTATTAGCCTAGCATTGTTGTTTGCAATTCGAGGCTGTGCCGTGCTGTAAATTGCGCACGATGGGATCGCCTTACTTGGTCCATGTATTCCTGCTAGCACTAAGAACAAACGTCATAGTGGGTTGGTGTCCTACATTGTCATTGTTAAGGTACTTCTGTTGCGTTGTCGGTCACTCCACACATTAAATGGGCAGCATTATTAGTTGCAAACCATTAGGGAGGATTCCATCCAAGCGCTCATATAATTTGAATGTTTTCGTACAAGATGACATCCATGGTCACGTGTAGTACTTGGAATCGAAATGTTTTCATAAACAGCAGCCAGAGTTATTCATTAATCATCACACCTACCTTTTTTACAAATCTGGTTGAGAAAACAGAGGTCTTCTCAGTGCTTGTAACAAAGAATGCTCGTTGACACCAGCGTCAAATTCATTTGCTTTGCAAGAACGAAACTGTATCGTTCCAATTTTCTATTCCACTGACATACACTATTCTTTTGGCCACTCAAACAACTGTTTCCCTGAATGTGTGCAGTGCATCACCACCGCCAAAGCATTTTGCCGAATAACTCTACCAATGGCGAAGAGCAGTTAATAGATAATCAACAATGCAGTACAATGGCTGACTGGCGACTTGGCATTCTATAAATGACGTCACTTGGAGGAGATTGCCGAACAAAAGCATTTTCGTCGTTCAGCGTTGCTATGGGTCAAACTATGAACCTGTGTGGGTTGCGTCAAACATAGTTTGGTTGGTCAAATTTACTTCACACTTGACCTTTAAATTGCTTCCATGATTATGACATGACAAAACCAGGATTACCAAGGCGTCTTTTGCATAAATTTAACGGTGAGGATTATAACGGGAATCAGGGACCGATTCTGCTCACCTTTCTTAATCCACCTAAAACCTTTCCAATTTTTGGTCTCACTTCTACTCTGCGTAGAACAAAGTGTAGGATCAGATCAAATCTCCTTTCTCTCTTTTCCCACCTCTCCCTGGCTCACTCCTTCGCTGCCCCCCACACCTCCATCCTCATGCGCCCAGACTGTCTCCTGTGTGTTTATCTTCTCATCAGGCTTCTTTATTGGTAAATAAGGCTTCCTCCCCCCCATTTCCCTCCTCTCTTTTTTCGCTCCTTATGCTCATATCCATCCCAGTCTCAGTGCTACTTTGTGTGTAACTAGAGGGCAGTGTTTAGGCTATTAGAGCCGTCTATTTACAATCTGGAATTTCCTATTGATTATGTCTGCGTTCCCTGTGTGTTTACATGGGAAAATAAATAACATATGTGGCAAGCTCACTCTGACTCAACATGGTCTTTCCATTTCTCTCCTTGTTCTTAGATTAGAATGCTCTCCGTGCTTTTGTCTCAAAACTATGGTGGCGTAGCGGGAAACTCAAGCACAGGCTTGTGTATGTGGAGATGCTTAAGAAGCAAATCAAAAACTTTTTTGGTCATCTCCAGAAGGGACATGATGATCAAAGATGGTCACTGAAGATTTGATGATCGTCCCTTCCCTCAAAATCTGCACTTTACTTTTTGTGTTTGAGGCCTTTAACTAATATCACTAAAGTGTATTGTTTCCTTGCGCTACTAAGTACAGTGGTAGGTTACCTTGAGTGATGGTCCTAGAAAAGGTTCAGTCTTGACTGGTCAACAGACAACACTGGCTTAGACAGTGGAAAGAAAAAAACAAACCTGAAACTTGAGAAAATGTTTGGAAGGGTACCAAATGACTGACGTCCTTTGTAGAATTTACTGACACCCTTACACTGTGGTAAGACATTTTGACCCAATAGTATAATGTCACAGTATGATGTCACGCATTTATGTAGATGTCACACCTTTTCTTTATGACTTCAAACTCATAAATTGATCACATATATTCTGCTGGAATGTAGGAACATGGGTCAATTGTCACGCTTGCTATTTCTCCAATCGGGAACAAGGTAAGAATCACCTGATTCACCTTGTACTGCTTAATTTCATCCTCAGTCCATATGTGAAGAAGTTGTGTCATAAAGTAGGCATAGAATATTGTGAAGTAAAAGATAATCTTGAGCTAAAAGTTTTTATTTTTTTTTTTTTGCTCAGATTATTTTTGTGATTAAATACCTGCTTTGTAATCGAACTTACTAAACGTATATCATATTGATTTTGTGTGTGTTTGGCTTGTCAAGTTTGAATTTGTAGCTCTAAACCAAGCTAGCTCATGACACACTCAGGGACAGTTGTATCAAGCTTACTTGGAGTAAATCGTAACATTTATAAAACTATAAATATATCAAGAATAAACGCATTTGACTCAATGCATTCGGTACAAATGTGATTTTTATTGGGTCAACAATTACAACCCAGCCACAAGTGAGGAATGTGAGTTTGCAACCTCATAAGTAATGGATCAAGTTCAGCTCCACCCAACAACTAAGCTTGTTCCCAAGGCCTCTGCCTAGCTACTGAGTGAACCTCTGCTCTGACTACCGACCGTACCTCTCCTCCAGCTATAAACTGGAGAAAATTCAAGAACACATTACAGAAAAAAAAAAAGTCTCTTCTCTAGCAAAGAAACACTGACCTGACCAAAGTTTAGCCCACTTTTTTGACCCTTACCAAAAGCAGGACAACAGAAAGTTCCTTGAATACAAAGGAAGAGGGAACAAAGAGCAATAATTGGTGAAGCAGTGAAGCGGAAAATAAGCTTTTGTGCTCTCAGTCAGTCAGGTTGTTGTCACCAATGCACAGTGGCACCATTTGTACAATTTTATTCTTATAAATACTGACACAAATGTTCAAACTGTAACAGTTGTCTCTGGTCTCCCCTACATGTACATTTTATGCATTTTAATTAATAATATGCCAATTGAATAAAGAAAAACTTCTTTTCTCCACATTTACAACAGCAATTTAGCTCTATTATGAACTGAGTTAAAACTGAGTGGCTGTAAGACTCTTTCAGCAAATAAAGAAGAATATATTTTAGCTGATTTTACAAACAACTGGTCTACAATACTGTTCTTAAATGTTTTAATTTTAACATTAAAGACATTGATCTAAAGTTGACGTAAATTATCTTGTTTTTGTTTTAGTGGAACGTTGAAATGTCTGATTTGTTTCTATACAGTGCAGTACGTTATTTGTATTTGGCATCGGGAATGTGTGATGTTGTGCTTAAAAAAATGGATACACTACAGAGAGCATATTCGTGTCTGAGAACTGGTGTATTTGGGCCCGTTGTAATTTTTCTGTTGGTCTTGTGCACCTCACCATGACCACAGTCTGAAGGCAGTGGAGATGAATGCAAAGTCAGCTTCATCTTTGCTTGAAGGTTGTGGCGGGTAGCAACCGAGTAAGATGGTGCTTGATTTGGAATCCTGCAAAAAAAAAAAAAACCTTCCAGACCATAGCAGTACATTACAACTGCTCGATTGGTTGTTTTCTCTGTGACCATCAGAGGGCAGTGTAGTTCTGATTAAACCAATGGGCCCACTCTCACCTTTTAGACTTTGACTTAGTGCCTAATGGTCACAGGATCTGCCCAGCAAGCGCCAATCAGAAGGAGAGTGTCAATTCTCATGATCATCCTTCAGTTGTGCACCCGTGTGATTTTTCAACTTTTTGCTCTTTGCTGTTGTTGTTTTGCTGCGTCGCTCTGTGGCCTTGCGGCAGCTGCAGACATGCCTCCAGATGACAGTCTAATCAGAATGCATGTCCATGTGAAACGCCACCACTCATTACTTTACTAAGTATAGGATGGCCGCTGCCCTCCTCCAAATGTTTTATGATAGCCACGCAGTGTTCAAATATGTGAGAACTTCTCTGCACAGAGCTGAGCGTGAGGAGATGTCATGGTGGTTTGGCACGCAAGCCTTTCAAGAAAAAGAAAATCACATTCATTCCAACATCACACTAGAGTGGCACTCCGCTGAACGCTGCTGACCTTCACCAAAGCCGAAAAATAATAGCTAATACATACTGAGCAAGATTCCTCCCGCCTAGCTTACTACAGTAAGTGTTCATTTTGTTTTTGCTGCCTGACATTCGGTTTCGTTCACGTTTTTCAGGTTTATTGTTCTACACTGTGAAGGCACTCAATCAAAATTCAATCCGATCCAGTCATGACTTCTGTCAATCCAGCATGTTTTTATGACACAAAGTCACACCATGTCCTGCGGCGAAGGCCATGCTGAATTGGGCACAGTTTTGAGGCTTTTGGTCAGGAACCCGAACTGACCCACAGAGGCGCCTTCACTCGAGCCAACAGAGGACTTTTTCTCTGGTGTTGACTAAATGCTAAATACTGCCGGGATCCTGCTCACAGCTCAGACGCACATCAAAGTCATGCTAATCCTCAAACGGGCACTATAATATGGATATGCATCAACACACATTTTATGAAAATCTGTGAAAATAGAACATTTTGTGAAATCATGGTAAATTCAACTCCACATGAACATGTGACGTCCTTTCGATACTTATTTGGCATGTCCTTGTTTATCGTAGTTGCATGTTATTGATAATACTCGTGTAGCCTGGACTACTGGAGACAAATTGCTTGTGTGTTCTACATACTTGGCCAATAAAGATGATTCTGATTCTGATTCTTTGCAAAAAACACATCTACTCAGGTTATATCTTAAGGTTGTAAGAGGTCAACACTTAGCGTGAGAATCAGCCACTTTTTTTTTTTTTTTAAATCTTCACCACCCAATTTTTTTTTTTTTCCTAAAGAGAGTCCCTCATAAAATGTCCATAAAATATCTCTTCATGTCTATCATTACCCATCGGCTGAAAACAATAACGCTTGTAAAACACTTTTTATTTTTAGTGTAGTTGTAAAAAAAACTACCTGCTGAACATGTATTTCATTTTAATGGTGAAGCTGCTTTTTATGGCGGCCGGTCATATGAGCTCCATCAATAAGGATGAGGCGAGGGTTCACTTAATGCATGTGCAAATACACTGTGCGCAACTCGACTCAACAGGTCCGTATTGCCTCGTGTGGCTACTTAACCTGCTGCAATTAGCATACAGGGAAAGGGTCTGCTCACTGGCAATGCAATCAGGGAATTAGCCGCGTGCTACGTCAACCTGGCACACGCCTATTAAATCCACGTTAAGGACGTGGCATTTGTTCACATCAGCGCCCAAGATGGCAGATAATTGGGCGACGCTAATCCGGTAATGCGTACAAATGGTCAATTTACAAGCAGCAGCGCTGATTAAGGCGCCAGGTCAGACATTACGGCGATACACGTGGCTCGTACATGCTAACGCAAGTTAGCGCTTGTGTGATGCCATCATGGATCAGTATGTAGGTTGGCTTGCTCGTAAAAAAACAAACAAAAAAAAAAAGCCATTAAGTACAGCGTCGTTAACTAGCACCTCACAGTGAGCTGCCATAATGTCAAAGTGCTTATTATGCACTTTACACTTTGACCCTCCTATAAACGAATGAAATTACTAAACGGTGAGTCTGCAAATAGTTTGAGGGATTTTTCGTGCAGCATTCACAAATAAAATTGACAAGCTGTCCTAACTGCATGAACCGCGTCTACTTCAAATTTGTCAATTATATTGTCTTATTGTGGCATAAGCACCCTTTGCACAACTTTATACACAGATGGATTGAAAAGAAACTGAAAAGGCTTCATCAAAAATGTTCAACCCGGCACAGCAATCTAATAAAACATGCCTTTTAATTTATGAGCAACGATGAAATGTTGCATGCACATGACCTCGTGGCTACCCGTTTAACCTAATAGAACCAATATGAGCCCCATATATCACTTATTACTGATATGGAATCAATAGGAATTCAATCAGATAATGATACCGAATGGAACTTCCTGGATTCATTCAGACAACTGAGCTTTTATTGGGGGAAGCACCTCTGGATTTCAATGCACATTTGTTTTCACAGATTGGATTTGCCACCGTTGATTTTACTCCGATCTTTCATATTGCTTACTCCGCTCTCATGGTTAACCCTCCTGGCTCTCATAAACACTTTACCTGCAAAGAGGATGTCATATGGGACACTATTACCAGAAGAGTCCATAACATTATTCTTCACCCAACCAGTGGGATGCGCGGCAATGTTCCAGTTTTATTATTATAAATTTTGTTATTTTAGCACTATTGTACTAAGCAGCAAGGGCAGCGAATTCATAAAGTCACTTCAATTTTACAGCAGAATATTTCTTTTAATTTATTTTAAGGTCTTTATTAAATATAAACCTATAAATAGGTATAGTGCAAATGAATCGTTTCGACGCTCATGGATTTGTCATATCATGAGGATTGCTAATGTGTGATGTCATGCACTGACTGACTTGGAGTTTCCATCCTTGACTATTGTAAGTAGTCAATATATTTTGTTTATCCTTACCTTTAGTTCAAACATGTCACGCTATACATGATGTATCATAACCGAGATATTCGTATTCTTTTAAAGGAGAATATTATGATCTTCAAAGTGTTTCATCTCGGTGGCCGTTACTTGAAGAGGGGGTTTAGCAGACGCAGCTTGTTCACAAGACGTTTCACTGGGCTTTTTGTACCTTTCAGACATGACCATCACAGGCGACTGCTGGAAGGTTTTCATTTGATTTTGGACAAAAGTCTGGATATCATCAGGTGGCCTCCATGTTCTGGAAACAGTGTGCATTGAATAAATTAGTGGCCGCATCGATTTCAACCTTTCCTTCCGTAAACCATGTCGCTAACATCCGCTCTCCTCCCCACTCTTTTTTTTTTTTTGTTTACTCCCAATGTGAAGCGTTTTCCTCCTTCTCCTTCCTCCATTTGTGTTCTTCATGAATCGAGAAGCATTTTTTTATGAACATTTTTTATGGCATAGTTTAAAAGACACAGGGTTACCACATAACCACCACAAATAATGCAAACGTGCTTAATTTATTCTGAAACGTAACAAACAACAACATAATTACACTTTATGGACAAATGTATCGGTATATATAGTCACGTCCAGGTGTCACCAATGTGGTGCCGACGGGCACCTGGTAGCTCCCAAGCCGCACCTGACTAGCCGGCGGACCTGGTCCAAAAGTAGCTCATGAGTAATGGGACATTGTGATTTTCTGGGGATGTGATCATTTGATAATGTAAACACTGGCAGGGATTTATAAAGTGTTGAATATTTATATTGACCTGTTTCTGCGAGAAATCATGAACTTCATCAGTGTCTTCCCATAAATGAATATAACTGATTAGCAATGATAACATTCAGTTAAAAAACAAAAGATTATTAAAGGTAATTTGAGCAAATGTCTTTTTTCAAAAGTGTGGATCAAACTGTTAGATGGAGGCATTAATCCATACACAAGAAGTAAAGCTCTTTAGTTTCAAAAAGGTCGGCAACTCCAGGGTTGGTCATTCCACCAACAAGTTTGCAGCTATTACAGTTTCCACTCCTCTGTGATAACTTTTTGTAAGGTTTTGGAATCTGCCTGTGGGAATTTGTGTCTACTCATCAAGAATATTTTTGAGGTCACTGACACTGATGCAGGATATCATGGTCTTTACTTTAAACTTTATAGAAAATGACTGGATTGCAAACATTTCCCTGAGGTATTCCACTCATCATGAAGGCTGTTATTTTGGATCGTTGTTGGTTGGTATTAATGTACAAAATCATGTACAAGTATGTGACATACAGGTATTCTCTGTTATAGGTCAGCTTGAAGTTATGCCGAAAGGAATTGAAAAAGAAAATCTTTTTCAGTGTTGTTGTTGCATAGATCAGGAAGGAGCCAAACTTTTCTGCCAATATTCTTCTCTGTCACATCTAAGTCATTTCAAGGGCCATGATGATGCCTTTGTTAAAGACAATGCTTTTTTTTCTACACTTGACACTCACTTCTCCTTTCATGTTGTTGTGTTAATACGCCACCAAGACGCTTCGCATTAGAAAATTGCTGGGTTCTGTGTAAAAAGCAAAGCTAAATAAATGATGGATCCTCTGTTGCGGTTCTGGTGCTAAATAATTAGGTCTGTTCCAATGCTTTTGGCCATATCAGAGTGTCCTCGCATGCTTTAAAACTTGCCAGTCCTGAAAATGGTTTTCCAAAATTTAGACCTTATGTGTCCAAATGACATGTTAAAATGCCACATAAGTCTCCCATTGTGTGGAAGAAAAATAAATGTCATTTTATTGAGCACATTGACAACAAATAACTAACTGTAGAAGAAGAAAGATAAATACAAGGAAATTCTGTAAGAATTGAAGATTTTTATATATATCATGTCCGGATTGAAAAACATCCCCGAGTGACAAAATTCTTTCTCGTTTGAAGATAAACCTCACACGCCACTTTGGAAGCATTGTGGCCATTAGTTTGTGTTTGGTTTATTGGTAAAAAAGACCCTCTCAGATCCACTCGATTATTACCTCTGCACGTACCTCCACAATTGGAAAAGTTCAAAAGACAGACTGGATGTGTGTTCTTTTATTCATGTATTACTTTCGAGCTGTGTATATTTGTTGCTTGTGTGTCCCATTTATCTGCATGTGAGGCTCCTTTCAGCTCATGTGACAATTTAAGTGCCCGCATCTTCGTGCACTCACCAATAAGATGTTTGTGCGCACGGGGGAGCAGTTTCGGGGTGGGGGGGCAGGGAGGGTCCAGTGGTTGCCTTGTCGCCTTGGTTCTGGTCTGATCAGTGCCAGCAGACCCGGTGAGCGCTGAGCTGAGAGTGCAAAAGCATGTCAAGCAGTACACAGCTGTTTACACACCAGGCCGCAAACACCCCGCACCGACACGCCTCGCCCCCTGATCAATAATGCATACACCCGACAGACGGCCATATTGTTGCCTGCATCCATGTGTGTTTGTCATGGCAGCCTTGACACCAAATAGGAACTACTGGATGTCATGCCTTATTTATCTGTTGCTCTATTTATCATCTTTTTGTGGAATTGTGTTCAATTGTATGTGGAATTTGATGTCTTTTAAAGGTATTGATATCGAGCAGAGAAGAATAAAAGTATCATGTAATTGTCTCCGGAACTTTTTTGCCTCAAATGACAGATTTCCACCAAACGCTGTCAGTGTTTCCATTGTTCATGGCCCCCAAATATCAGGCTGGTATGTTACTATTGCAAAGGTACCCCCAACAAACGGATGTGAAAAATGGGATGGTACCAGTTCGAACCATTTGTATCATTCTGTACTAGATCGCATTTTGAAAAGTGGTTTTCATAATCGTGACTGTGCATAACACGATCAAAGAAATGTATCAAAATCCATCCATCCATCCATTTTCTGATCCGCTTTACCCTCACAAGGGTTGCGGGGTGGGCTGGAGACTATCCTAGCCCTTTTCGGGCAGAGGCGGGGGACACCCTGAACCAGTTGCCAGCCAATCGCAGGGCACACAGACACGAACAACCATCCGCGTTCACACTCACACTTCGGGACAAGTTAGAGTGTTCCATTAACCTGCCGTGCATGTTTTTGGAATGTGGGAGGAAACCGGAGTACCCGGAGAAAACCCACGCAGGCCCGGGGAGAACATGCAAACTCCACACAGGGAGGCCATAGCTGGGATCGAACCCATAACCTCTGCACTGTGAGGTCGAAGCGCCAACCACTGGACTGCCGGGCCGCCATGTATAAGATCACACGTCTGCTACAAGCTAAGTTTTGAAAGCAAACACGAAGCTGTAGCGTCCATTGACGAAAAAGAGATTGGCTCACATCTCCTGTCCCATGTAAATCCACTTCAGTTCCAAGCCGCGACTCCCAGTTCCACATCCGCATCGGCGCTCCGCGCTAACGCTCCTTTCTTCTCGTCGTCGGCTCCTCAAGCCTTACATCCATCCAGCCGCAGACCGTTCAACAGCACCGATCTCTCCGCTGAACAAAGCGGGGCTGTGAAAAATGCTGCCCATTACAGGCGCAAGACACAAGCGCCCCGGGACTGTCCAGCAACGACAGTCAAATGGCACCAACATTCCTCCCAGTCAAAAACAGTGCTGGTATATCCATGCTGCTGAGAAGGCGCAACCACCAAGCACAGAGTCTCCTCCTTGATGAATGTCGTGGCCAAAAAATGCTGAAAAAAGTCCACATCAGGTCCACACGACGTAACAACAAACACAAAGTGACAAAACAAACCAAA
>CAAKHF010011503.1:7447-30713 GCA_901007745.1 Hippocampus kuda
CCACTCACAGTCGTAGGGACAATTTAGAGTGTTCCATTAACCTACCATCCATGCCGCCCTTATTCGGTGTGTGTGTGTGTGTGTGTGTGTGTGTGTGTGTATATATATATATATAATATTATATATATATATATATATATATATATATATATATATATATATATATATATATATATATAGATAGATAGATAGAGAGAGAGAGAGAGAGAGAGAGAGAGAGAGAGAGAGAGAGAGAGAGAGAGAGAGAGAGGAAAATGACGGATGGAAAAAGACTGCAGTATTCCCACCTACGGACTTTTGTCAGAATAACAACCTATGCATTAAAATTTCGACTACAATATTACATTAGCGATCGATTCAGAACAACGGAAGTTCCGGTACCCCGAACCCGGAAGACATACGGACACCCACAGTAGTGCAAACTCAAGCAAGTCCTACTCGACACTACGGAATAACTGTGTCCGCACCACTATTTACTCTCATTGGATCCAAAACGGTGACATGTAAATGACTTTATTGGCATGAGTTTTACTGGAATCGCTAGCGATTTTCTATTTCATGCATTTACATTTACGTCCTGTAGATTGTGGCATCCAAACGAAAGGGAAAGATGTGGAAGACAGAGTGGAATGCATCCGATTAGCTGCTCAGAATGATTTGCTTGTGGCTCGACGGACAGCGAGTAAACGAACGTTTCCTGGAATGCTTTACCCTTTGTCCTGCTAAAAATCTTCCGCTAACGGACCCCTAATGAGAGAGAAGGCAGGGCAAAGCTGAATGGACTAACTTGCAAAAATATTGCTCCTTAAAATTTGAAAATCGCTCCTCATATGAAGTCATGGATTAGCAGAAGTGTTCTGCAAAGAAAAAAGAGATGATGAAGATTGCCCATCAATCCTGAATGACAGTCCACAAGCCGTGTACACATACAGAAGCATGACTCTGACCTATAAGTGAAAACTCTTGTCTTCCTATCAGAATTGTTTCGCATGTAAGCAGAATGATAGTAATCTGCTGCTGCAAGCAGAGCAGGTTGTAACCATGTACACCCACTCAAACCTACACTACTCCCCCAAAACACATCTTCGCTCCACAAACCAATGCTGCCGTATCGCGATCCAGATAATCCGACAGGCTTGGAGAATGATTGATAGCTATTGTAGTGTTGGAAAGCTTTTGTCACCTGACAAAGAGCTCTGGCTTTGGCCCTCATCCCTCTGCATCATCCTCTTCCTCATCGTCTCTCTTAGGGCTATGAAGGAGCTTCAGCCGCCACATCATGATGACTGATGGGAGTCATGGTGATGGGTAGAAAAGAAACGATTTCTTCTGGCAGTACATATTGGCTAACTACATGATCAGCATGCACGTGTGTTTGTGGCAGGGAGGGGGGGGTGAAATTTGCTTGCTGATCCTCATTCTTCTCTGTAAAAAGAAGCAAAACCATTAAATCGCAATTTGAAACTACCAGCTGTCTTTATTAACACATTGAAAAAGGTATTGGCATTATGGGGGCGGATTTAACCAGCTACCAGCACATTTTTGCTGCTGTGACACTTATTTTTGCTCATTTTGCTTGTTTGTTGTCATGATAATGAAGTCACCCTGTTGGTGTCACCAGGAGAAATCTAGCATTTTGGCCTTGTTCCACCACTAATGTATGCAAAAGCTACTTTCCTTTCGCATCACTCCAGCAACCAGCCGCTTGCCATCAAAATGGCTCCTAATTAGGTGATCTGGAAACAGAAAGCCAAGAATAGAGACAATAATACATGGAATTCAGTATCAATGCTGTGGAATTCAAAGTGAAGCTATGAAATATGCTCTTCAGTGTTTCTATGATTAGCAAATGATTAAAAAAAGGTTTGTTTTTTTTTTGGGGGGGGGGTGGTGACAGAAAGGATTTCAAGGTAATGAGTGGGAGTGACTGAACACTTCTGACAAGCTTGAAGCATTGTAAATGTGTGGACAAAGAAAACTGGCAAAGTCTTTTTCAGGGCAAAGACACATTTTGCGTCCTATTATTCTTTTTCTCTCCTTTCTTGTATGCATGCCATTTATCTCAATGGCCTGCATATACTGCACTGTGGGAATAGCAGCAGTACTTGCGCCATGTGCGAGACAAAGAGAAAGGTCTGTTTCAACACCATCAATCCCACACAGTGATGAGTGAGAGATACTCACCATCTGTGGATGTGTTTCTCAACACTTAGTCAAAAACTAAAAGTGTATGCAATAAAAGTTAATGTGTGAAAGCCTCAGTGTGGCATTTGTCAGGGTGTTGTGTAGATGACACCCACTATATTCTGTATCACCACCCCCCCACCCACTTTTTCTTTTTTAACTTGCCATTAGTAGGCAGGCAAAAATGCAGCACTGTGTTAACCACTAATGTGTGGTAAATAGAAACACTTTCTTGATTCTTGCATCTGTGTTACTTGGACTCCATGGTTTTGTCTGTTTCGCCCTGATTCTCCTCTCACATGCTCTTCTCCTGGCTCAGCGCTGCAGCCATTAGTTTTACAAATCCAGCCTTTGATCTCTGATTTGGGCGGGTGCCTAGGAAAGGAAGGGTATTGGCTGGATGTATGAGTGAGTCCATGTGCACGCTTCTGCATGTGTGTGTGTGTGTGTGTGTGTGTGTCGAGCTTTCTATGTCGGCCATTTGAGGGTTAGCTGGCACTGCAGAGGAGGGTTCACGACCGGTCTGAATTGCTGAGGTATTACGGCGGGAGTCGATTTCCAGGGAAGAGACAGTGATGATAATACAAGTTCATTTGCATCTCCACTCAGCCTATAAGCGAACTAATGGTTTAAATATAACTCACTTAGCGCTTATTGCAAATACCAACTTTCCATGCCCCATTTTCACCCTACATCACCATGTCGGGACCCTGGTCCTGGCTTCTCTGTGTCTAATTGGTTCCGAAAAATATCTTCTATATGCTCTTTGGAGTTAAATTAGTGCCAAAATTAAATCACTCATGTCATCTTGAAACCTATTTGCAAACAAGAAACATGCCTTTGCGTTGGAGCAAGCGCAAACAGTTCATGGTGTTTAATACATATATTTTTTATTTTGAATTTACTAAGATATGCAGGTAAATTGAAGTTTTCCATTTCAAAGCTTCTTGCAAGATTTGAATGTAACTTCACTTCACCGTCCACCCCCTGCATCCGGACAAAAGACACTCTGCCCATGAATGTGCATGAGACATGCACTACAGTATATGCAACATTACTGTATGCAAGCCGATGTCAGCAACGGCTGCTACTTTGGTTACAAACTCTATGGGCTCCAGTTTCCTAGATGGTGCATTGGGAAATGGTGGCATATCTTGAATTTCATGCAGGTGCAAGGCTAGCGTCGCTTGTCTGCCAATTTCACACAACTTTGTGCCATGCTGCGCATTCCGGGATATTGAGGGTAAAGATACACATCGGTCGCACTTGGCACATGTGGGGCATCTGTACGATCCGCGGTTTGGTTCGATAAATCGGGTATGCTCACATATTTAAGTCACCAATGGTTATCACCAGGCTCATTTAATGAGACTACCCACTTATGTTGTCTGATGTCATTCCAACTAAGCGCAGTGGCAATGCTCCAATCAGGCATGGATCACTGCATCTTCTTCTGCCTAGAGAAGACCCCATGCGAGATTTGAGCGTGCAACATTTAAAGTCGATGAGAGGAGCTGTTTTGTTTCCAAGTGAATGGAGTAGGCTCTGTTCACACCCACAACAGAGCAAAGTGCAATGCCCTTTTTCAAATGCGCCTGTTTGCGCGCATCTGCAAACTGACCCACACCTGGTTTAATTTGGATTGGATTGGATACAACTTTATTGTCAAATTTGTTAACATAACAAACAAAGTTAACATGCCTAGGCACAGATTTATGTTGTACGATGGGCAGGTTACAAAATTATGTTGTACTTTTTGGAATGTACAATCGAGTAAAAATATAAGAGAAGTGATATGCTTTCCTGACAACCTGTGACGTTGGCAGTGTCACCAAAGATATACAGTTGGTTTTACCTTGATTTTTTTCTTTTCCAGAGTTTTCCAATTCTTTCAGTCTTTTTTGTTTGTTTGTTTATTAACCACATTTAAATAATCCATCCAAGAAAAGTAGAAGCGTGAGGATACTGTACTGTATGCAGCAGACAAGTGTGGTTGTGGTTGTAGCGCAATGATTGACACATGTTTCGGTCATGCCTGCTTCCGCAACAATCTCTGATCGGCTATTTTTCTCTTGGCATGACATGTTTTAAAATAATAATTAAAATTTTGCTTTCAGGCAGAAAATTGCACCAGAGAGGAATGATGAAGTTAAGATGGCGCCCGAGTAGGCAGCCGTCGGCAAGTGCTCTCATGAGCCTTGCTTTTTTTGTTGTTTTTTTGGTTTGTTTTGTCACTTTGTGTTTGTTGTTACGTCGTGTGGGCCTGATGTGGACTTTTGTCAGCATTTTTTGGCCACAACATTCATCAAGAAGGAGACTCTGTGCTTGGTGGTTGCGCCTTCTCGGCAGCATGGATATACCAGCACTGTTTTTGACTGGGAGGAATGTCGGCGCCATTTGACTGTCGTTGCTGGACAGTCCCGGGGCGCTTGTGTCTTGCGCCTGTAATGGGCAGCATTTTTCACAGCCCCGCTTTGTTCAGATCGGTGCTGTTGAACGGTCTGCGGCTGGATGGATGTAAAGCTTGAGGAGCCGACGATGAGAAGAAAGGAGCGTTAGCGCGGAGCGCCGATGTGGATTTGGAACTGGGAGTCGCAGCTTGGAACTGAAGTGGATTTACATGGGACAGGAGATGTGAGCCAATCTCTTTTTCGTCAATGGACGCTACAGCTTCGTGTTTGCTTTCAAAACTTAGCTTGTAGCAGACGTGTGCACATTTTGAGCCTGACGTCTCTGATCCACTGGTGAAAGGACACTTTGATCCTCTCCTCTTTCATCTATAACTGCTTCAGACAACAAAGTGTATGCAGAAAAGTGGTGAAGATTGCACGACTGTCTTGTGTCCAATGTGTTGTGTTGTGTTATTTTTGTTATTTTGACTTCAAATTGGCGCCGCGTGAGTGGCTGCCTTTCCAGCAGCTCCTATATTTTGTTGTTCTACTTCTTCCTTTCATAACTTTGCGGCTGTGAAATGGGAATTTCTCCATTGCGAGACTAATAAAGATTTTTTCTTATCTTATCTTACCTTATCTTATCTTCTTCAAAAGATCATTCTAATCATATTCGACTGTCAGGTCGCACAGACCGTTTTAACATACGTATATGACAAGCATGTTTTTTTTTGAACCCTGCTAACTCCCCCTTTTCTGGAAGGGCTTAGTGAGGGTGAGGTCAGAACTCTCTTGTTCTTCCTCACCAAATCAATCGAACTATTACTTATACAGGTGCATGTCAAAGATACAAGCGTTGCATGTGTTTTCAGCGTGTGCGTGTCTTCCATATGTTCACTTGTCCATCAGGCTGGCCTTCAATCTGCAGTTCAACCACTCGACTGAGAGGTAATAAATGGTTTCCCCTTTTGTGGAAACGTCACCTGTTTCTGCTTCAGCCTTTCTCCACTGCATTAAGTGGGGGTTTAGAGAGGCGGCTTCCTATTGAACAAAACCATTTGTCTTCCAGTTTGGTTCACCAGGACTCTTTATTCCCTACAGATTTAAGGATGGAGGGCTCGGGGTTGCGATGTAGGGGGGCAATACCATTAAGGGCTTCAGCCCTCCCAATTTCTCTCACACCTAACACTGGGAAGGCAAACAGCCCTTAGCGGTCTCTTCCTAAAGAGCGTTTTTGAAGACATTATGCCTCATGGATAAGTGGAGTGCTAACACATGCACTACGACTGTCCCATTTTATTTTTTTGCCTCTTTTGCATTAACGGACCTGCTAGATTTCAAATGGGACTTTCACGTAAGAGCAGTTTTGTTGGCTAAGAATAGAAATGTATAAATGAAATGGGAGGCAGGTCTGATACACAGGGGATACGGGAGATGGAACAGCGAGCCACAGACACATTTGTTCCTGATAGTGAATCTATTACTGAACCTTTTATTGAAAAAGAGCCGGCATGCTTGAAATCCTTTTAATATCATAACCTATAAAATGGCAATATTTTGTAATTATTCCATGACAGCGTATTTGGTCAAATCTTTAAACTGCCAATTACTCTGTCATATGTAGCTGCATTAGCATCTCATTACTTTAGTGATAGGGAGAAGATTCCTTAATGCCTCTTGACAGGCCATGATGTAATTACACAGTGTTTGTTGCGAGTCAACATGATAATTTGTGTTTCCAAGGGATCTGTCATCCGCCCAGGACGCCGGGCCCATAAATGATTCTACCTCTCATAAATGTCCTGATTGAAAAACAAGCTGTTACCCAATCCAACTCCACTATCTTGTCATCGCAGAAACTAAAGGAGAAGGAAAAAAAAAAGGAATGCAAATTGCTGGTAAAAATGTATCAATATTAAATGTAGACGTTCCATTAAAGGTTTACCTATCATCCTTCTCCCTCTGTGTGTGCACCTGAGCAATCGCGAGTATGATGTGGGGAGTGTTTAGTGTATATGTTGCAGTACTTTGTTATTCCCCTGAGGCTGTCATTGTAGAATTTACCCATTCCCACCCTCTGAGCTCGACCAAACAAGAATACACAGCATCTGCAAGGGGGCTTCAGAGTTTATGTGCACGACAAAGGGTGTGTGCGGATGTTGTTTGTGTGTATGTTCGGGGGGCATCTTTTTGTTGTCTGTTTTGAGATCTGTGAGCTGGGTGGGGTGTATTAAAAACAGAGCGCGTTATTCCCGTATAGCCGCTGGCTCTGGTGCACCTCTCCAGCATTCTGACTGTGACCCCAGCCTGCGGTTTGGTGTGTTTTCATTCTTTTTGTACGCGGTCCCGAAGATATTCTCACAATCCAGCTTTTTCCTCTTTTCTCCTTCTGCTCTCCCCTTGTTGTGGGTTTCTTGCAGAACACCCCCTCAGATTGAGGATATTGCCCATGATTTATTTGTCTCACTTCTCTCCTTCATTTTTCCTTTCAATTGACAAAAAATTTTTAAAAACCACCCTGACTCCCCCCCTCTCATCTCCTTTTTAAAAATTGGTCTTCTGAAAGACATCCTGCAATCAATAAGGACGTTGCTTGAAACCTCACACCCAATGTGAGTGGAACTACACGATTTCTGAAGCTGGAATGCAAAACATGTAAAACTGCAAAGATGTTCTGAAAACTTGGGATCACCAGAGAGATGAACATCTGAATTTGTTTTGCCGAGTTCCCAGCTGTGTGCTTACTGTACATGCATCAGGCCTTTTGGCGTATTCCTTTGATCTCTGTATAGCTTTTTTGATCACATATTTTGAATCCTGCACTTGAATCAGCAAGCGGATCTTGAAATTAAGACTGCAGTGGGCAAGGGTATGTGCATATTTTTACTTGCACTGTGTTCCTTTACTACATTACACATTTTTGGAGGTTGCACGTGAGGCTTGTGGATTTTGAGGGAGAAAAAAGATGAATGGCAACAAAAAAAAAAGAATCACTGTCGCCACTTCTGAGATGAATTAAAAGCGGCTATGCAGGTGGTATCACAAGCCTATGCATGCTTTGAACACACTTGGTGCCCATTAGAAATCTTACAAACAAGGTCATGGGAAGAAACAGAACTAAGATGCTTCAGTTTTAGCAAAATATGCAGCTTTACAACACATTTCCCGGACAAAATAAAGTCAGACTTAACACTTTATTTGGTTAATTTATTTATTTGGAAAATGAAAAATAAAAACTACATAATACTTGACATATCTTCCGTAGGTCCACAGTGTTGTGCTTTGCCGGCAGAACCGTACTTGGATGCGCACTCCTGTGTACTACTGGAAAAAGTAACGGATGCACCTGTTTCAGATTAGTCTTGAACGTTTGTTTTATGAGGTGCCATCACGATGGGGGTCGTTGCACAAAACGTGTGTGGACAAACATTGTAGCTAAAGTTACTTTCACAAGGTCAGTTATTGCACTTTGTCAAAGAAGATGATTGAATAATTGGAAACAAAAACTGACAATTTGCGTTTGGCATGCTATTTGATGTTAGTTTTTTATTCTTAATTGTTTTATTTGCAGTGTTTTAGGTATTAAGGAGGTAAAGCAGGGTGCCACAAATCTCTTTTAATGAGGACACTTGACACCAGCAAAGCTGTTGATGACAAGAATGTGACCTTTGCTTTTTAAATCGGGAGAAATATGTAATATTGATCATTCGAACTGATGCTTTGTGTGCTCACAAGCTTGTTTCTTTTTGTTGCTATAATATCATTGTTGTCTGAAAGTCCAACATGTTTACTTTATATCAGCCATCTACTTTTTTACGATTGTGAAAGAAACGGAGGCATGGTGCGAGACCATTACTTTTTTGCTCAAACAAATGCTGACAGCTTTCGAAATTGAAAATTGATTGACAACAAAGGCTTGTATTCACTGAACAGAGGCTGTTCAACACATATGGGTCAAAATTTGTAAACTAAATTAGCTTTGAAATAAGTCTTTTTCATTCATCCTTCCATCCATTTTCTAATCTGCTGATCCTCACGCGGGTCACGGGCATGCTGGAGCCCATGTCAGCTGTTTTAGGGCAGTAGGCGGGGGACACCCCCGAACTAGTTGACAGACAGTTGCAGGGCACACACCTACATACAATCATTCGTGCTCATAATCACACCTAGGGACAATTTAGAGTGTTCAATCAGCCTGCCATTCATGTTTTTAGAATGTGGGAGAGAACCAGAGGACCCGGAGAAAACCCACACAGGCCCGGGGAGAACATGGAAACTCCACACCGGAAGGCCGGAGCCGGGATCCAACCCACGACCTCTGCACTGTGAGATCGACGCGCTAACCACTCGGCCACCGGGCCACCCAGCCATTTTCAATGTCAAATATAAATGGAATGTTTTGACATTGTTCTGCTTGTGGCTAAAGTCATTTTTACTACCCTTGTGCTTGTAGAAAGAAATACCCTTAATACATACTGTAGTGTCTGCACACTCATGTTCAGGTTTAAGTCTGATGAAACATTAAATCCAGTATAACGCATAGTGGTGGCTGGTAATTGTATTTTATTTGTGGTACTAAACCTGACAAAATATGCTGAACTGATCTGTTTTTGACCAACGTAGAATCAGGTTTGTTTCATCAGTCACCTCTGACCAATCTTAATGCCATGTCACCGCAACCTGACTTTGTTCTCCTTCTCCGAATTCTCTCTACTGCTCATCACTCAAGCTTCCTGTTTGCTCTCTGTGTACCACAGCTGCTCGTCCAGCTCCTAATGTCAAGGCTGCTGCGGTCATGGCTGTCATCATCATGGTTTTTCTGTTGGACCATCAATGACAAGCCAGGAATGCAGCCAACAAACCAGAGAGAAACCCCATTGCCCCTTTTTGTATGTAAATGTCAGACAAATTGTTGGCAAACTTGAGAAATGTCACAAAACAAAAGAAACGGGTTTCTTTCGTTTTGTGCTTTGGGGTTAAATAATCAAGCTTTCTAATGAGTTCAGTGACAACAGTTTGCTTTGACTATATTCTTATCGTACAACTTGTAAAAATAATTGTTGAGCACATTAACTGTTGAACACGTTTCAAATGTGGAACGATCACAAATCTTACAAATATTACGGCGCAACTCGATCCCATCCGCACTGCTTCTGTGCGCTTGGGCCGACATCAGACTGGTGACACAGATGGAACATCTCTTGTGAATATTATGCTCCTACAGCAATTTTCAGAGGTGATTAAACATTGTGTTTTAAAGTGTTGTGAGGAATAAAAAGAGAAGGGTGATCAGAGTGAAGAATGACGGAGAGAGAGGGAGAGATTCAGGCACCGCTGCTTTTCCTCCAGGTGTCTTCGGCCTGCATGATTTCATCTGTGCTGCCATAATAAACTTCCTTAATGAAATAAGTAATTAACATATTATAATTGTGCGGTGGATGATTTTGACAGAGATCATTTTCCATATCTAATGCTATGCTAATTTAATCTGTTCCCCTCCTCTGCCCGACACGACCCTTTCTGTGATTACGTTTCATGCCATCTCACTTTCGCTTTTCCTCACCTCTTCTTCATGCAACCCACACATCTACCCTCTGTCTTTTCTTTTCGTGTCTCTTTCTCTCTTTTTCCAGTGATGGATTGACTCCTCGGCAAAGGTTCAAGGCCTTGTTATTGTGGAGTTGCAAGCTGAGGGACGTGCACAGATGGCTGGGGGACTGGAGGTTGGGGGATGGCGGCCGGAGGTATTGCATCTGTATGTGTGGTCTGATCTCTGCCTTTTCTGCATGGAAAAGGGAGAGTGCTGTAACAAGAAGCGTAGGAGGTGGGGGTAATGGTGCTGACTGAAATATAGCTACAAGCTGGTGGTCATATGGACTGCTTTTGGCCGTTCTTTGTTTTTGGCCATGTGCAGTTTGGACTAACAAACCTTTCGGGTTGGGCGTGATGGTAGAGGACCAAAAAAAAGCAGGGAGGAAGGAGAAGCAGGGTATACTGAACCAAATGCATTCACAAAAACACTTACAGGGGCACACTGGGCAAAGTAAATCAAAAACATAAACAAAGTCCTGAAAAACTCCAAAACTCAAAGTAACAAACAAACAAAAACCCTTGACAGTGGCACAGCGATCTGACCCCGAGTGGTCGGCGTGGGAGTCCTTTTAAGAGAAAAGAGCTAACAACATGATGAGCAACAGGTGCGACGCTGGAGGAGAAGCCCTCCAATTCCACCTGTTGGGCGCAAACGGAACAGAACCATGACAAAATCATCAAGTCATCAGGTGACATTTTCCGATGATGAATCCATTATTAGCCCACATAATGCAAAATGGTTGTCTCTCACCATTTCGTTCAAAGAAATTTAATGGTCCGGTTGCTTTTTATTTATCAGCCAATTCCTTCTTTCTTTAAAGCTACAACATATTCTTGAACTGAACTTGTGTTTCAAATTGTCACGTTTCGGTTTGCGACCAACAGGTGGCACTGTGGGGCTTTTCGCTGCAGCTGCACACCTGTTGGTCGTTATGTGATTAGTACCGGTTGTATAAAAGGACTCCCGCCTGAACACTCATGGTCGGGTCCTTGTTGCTGTTTGCTCTTGGCTACTGTCATGTTTGTTTGCTGCAATCAGGTGTGTCTCAGTCATGTTTTGGTTGCTGTTATGTTTTATCTTCAGTCATGATTTTTGTTTGATACTTTGGACTTTGTTGGTTTTGGATTTAGTTTTCTCTATGTTTAATACAATTCGTCAAGTACACCCTGCTCCTTCCTCCTGCTTGCTTTTTGGGGTCCACCACCACCTCACAACGTGACACAAATGTTAGGTCTGTAGTTAACAGACTGTAACATTTGAACCACAGCATGAAAGGCCGGCACATACAGTTACAAAGTTGGGTTAAAGCAAGTTTGCCAATTACTTGCACCTAAAAAATAACATACGTTCTTAGTTGTGGCCTGGCATATAGTGTAAGATAATTTCATCCTTCAGCTGGCTTGCGTCTTATCTTGTCTGGAAGTTCCATGTTTTTTCCACAAGAGCCATCGTAAAACTAACAGGCAGTGCTGGAGCGACCATATTATAAAATTTGTAATTACGTGACAGGACACCAAGCGGTAAAGCTCACTTTGGTTCGGCATTGGATGGTTCGAATGGTAAAACCTTATTCGGTTCAAGTTTCTTTCATCGATGTTTGTGGGCTGTAGATTGGTGCAGCTGTGGTCAAAGCCCTTTTATTGCATCCTTCCCATTGTATTGGTCAAACCTTTTTGAAACTCTTAGTAAATACTGATCAATGCAGAAAGGGCTTCTCGTTTGTTCGACACTTTTAAATCAACACATGGTCGAATGACCTCCAATTAGATGTTATTAATCATTGATGATCTGTGAACTCACTGATCAATTAAGTCAGTGATTTCCCACAATACATATCAATATCGATTCAACACAGTAGGGAGCAGATGCATGTTAATATGACACACTTTGATTCTGTAAATCACTGCAAGTGCAGACATTTTCAAATGATCACTTCTACAACATACCCATCGGCGATGAGCTACTTTTAGAAGAAGCTAGTGGGTTAACCATGTGGTCCTTGAGATCTACCTGGTGTCCGCGGGCACTTTGTTGTGTAGACACATTGATGTAACAATTCTATGCTAACCAATCAAAAGACAGCAGAGTATCTTCCACCGTACCACTGTTTCAAGCTACTTATCGTTTGTAAACATGCTCTGTTAGATTCACTAATTGCTATGATATGAAGTTATTTCTGTCGGATTTGGTTATAATATTCCATTTTCTAATATCAAATTAAATTGAATCTGTCACTTGGCGAGCACCAAAGGATAATTTGTCTGAGTCTTTTTTTTTCATTAAGAAAAATAAGAATGTACTGTGGTAATTAGTGTGTCCAAAACAGGACAAATAAATGGTGTTCTAGGGCAGAAAGAATTTGGTGGGAAGAACTGTGAGGCTGGAGGGACCAAAAAAGGCTGGCTGTGGTTCATCTGTCCCATGTGATGACAAGTAGCCACACTAACGCTTGGTTTCCAAAGCCTGCAAATCTCCACTCTGATCATCACCTCTACAGGGGATACAATAACAGAAACATCTCCTCAATCCTTGAACTCAAATGTGGTGCGACAAAAACAATAAAGAACTGAAATAAAGTGTGTGTGTGTGTGTGTGTGTGTGTGTGTGTGTGTGTGTGTGTGTGTGTGTGTGTGTGTGTGTGTGTGCGTGCGTTAGTGTGAGGTCAGGTGGGACAAACAGCAGATGAGCAACATCAAAGTGCTCAGATGTGAACGAGGCCAGTAATGATGGATGAGTGACAAGACACATGCCATGCGTAATGAGAGGTTCACACCTGTATGTTGCCCTTTGCTGCCAAGATGCTTTTCACCACTCAGCTGCCCAAACACAGACCAAAAAAATCTGTCAACAGTGCTGAATTCCAAATCTAAATTATAACAACGGCGACCCGGTGATCCAGTGATGAGCACATTGGCTTCACAGTGCAGAGGTACCGGGTTTCAATTCCAGCTCCGGCTTCCCTGTGTGGAGTTTGCATGATCTCCCCGGGCCTGCGTGGGTTTTCTCCCGCTACTCTGGTTTCCTCCCACATTCCAAAAACATGCATGGCAGACTGATTGAACACTCTAAATTGTCCCTAGGTGTGAGTGTGAGCGCGGATGATTGTTCATCTCTGTGTGCCCTGCGATTGGCTGGCAACCGGTTCAGGGTGTCCCCCGCCTACTGCCCGAGAACAGCTGGGATAGGCTCCAGCACCCCCCGCGACCCTTGTGAGGATAAAGTGAAATCGGAAAATGAATGAATGAATTATAACAACTTAAAAGGTCTGTAGTATAGGACTACATGTTAATATCAATTAACCCAGTGGTCCCCAACCACCAGGCCACTTGGTACCAGGCCACACAGAGAAAAGTGTGAACGGGAATATCTGTTAGCACCCCCGCTATACGTGACCCCACACACACACGTTGAGGAACATTTGTCAGAGAGATGTTTGGAGTGCAACATACAATATACTGCATGTCCGCTAATGTGCATTATCACCCGACTGGGAATGTTTGTCAGCAACAGCTGTCAACAGATATTTGTCGGTCCAACAAATATTGGGCTGACCTTAAACCGGTCCTGGTGAAAAAAAAAAAGTTGGCACCCTCCATTTTAACCCATACATGAAACACGTATGAGACTGCAGACTGGTTAATTGAGCGATAGAATCTGCTATCAAGTGGCCGCCATTCCACTTTGATGTTTGCTTGAGAGGCCCATGACACCGCAGGAGAGTACACCAGCGGATGGAGGTTCACCCCCTAGATTTCATTCACTTACTTGAGAGCCAAGATGGAGAAATTTCACTTGTCCCACAGCCACTGACTCCTCTTTTCAGCAGCACTGCAGTGTTCTATGACTGTCTGCTGGTGGGCCTTCCTTCACATTCCCATCTCCCTGACTAGCCTGGATGTTGAGGTGGCAGTAGGTGCATCCTACTTCCACTGAAAGTAGTTTTACTTTCTAGTCTTATTGTTGGGCCTTGTATGAAAGCTTAATGTATCTCAGCACGTTCCGCTTGGAATCATTCTTCACCGTCCTCTCAAAGGGCACTGTCAGCTTGGCGACGTAGACAAGCCAGGATGAGTGACCAGAGAACGATACCTGGGCACAGGTTTGGCGCACGCGGTTTCAGCTGCGAAGTAGAGCTCCAGTCCAAGTCTGCCAGCAGCTTCCAGACCTGTGCCCTGCTTAGCTGTCGAATGTCTGGTCTTAACGGTGGTAAGGCTGGCCTGACCTCACGCTTCCAGAGAAGTGTTTCTGCCTGCCAATATGATGATGGAGGAGGAAGGGTGTAGTTGCCTGTTTGCTTTTCAGAAAGGCTGCAACATATTTAAACACCCTTTTATGCTGCTTGATGTAACGGTATTGGGTGAGGCTTTTCTCACAGCTCACTAAGAGTGTTGGTGGATTTAGACAGCAGGAGCATGTCTGGTCTGGTTGAGGTTTTTGGGAGAAGGCAGGACATGGTAGCCTAGCCCTGATGTTAAAAATCACACTGACTGCCTCTGTCTCCCACTGCTCTTTACAGGAGACCTTCCTCTTCTTCACTCCTTTCCATGCCATCCATTGCCCTTGCTCCATTGACTGCACCACAGCTTGAGTGTATTTTCCCACGTCCTCTTCTTTACGTACTACCAGCTTGGTGAGATAGAGTCACCTTGCACCAGTTTGGTGTGCTGCCCCCAAGGCAAAGACCACAATGTCCCTGTGCTTGAGTGCTCCTTCAGCCTGCTTGGTTGCAGACAAGAGGGTCCATTTCCACCTAGTGACCAGAAAAGGGCAGCTTGGACTACAAATAGGTCACTCAAACATCATGTCTAGTCGACTTTGGTGCAGTTGTACTGCACTGATGGAATGGAAATGGGCAGGTCGGACATTGCCTTGGCATGGATATCCAGTAGCTGAAGGGAAGGAAAATCCACTTACTTCCTTACCAATGAGCTGAACAGCTTTTTCAGCCTTCTTTACTTCTTGCATTTACCCTATGCATTTTTTTTTAATATTCATTGTGTTTTAAACTTTTTTTTTTCATTTTTTCTCCAACAATTGGGTCAATTTTATTTTTTTGCTGTGAGCACTGGAAATACATTGGTTCCCTTCATTTACCATATATACATATCACTGTCAGATGCCCGTTTTGCTGACGAACGATGAGAAACCTAAGAAAACAAAACAACAGACTGAGCCCTGACAGACATGGGTTTTAATCTGTCGGTATAATCATCATTAACCAGGTCAAGTATCGACGAACCTTTCAGTCCGTCGCTTTCAGATGGCCAATTTTTCTGAAAACTGACATGAACACATGCCGTTCGTGGGGTGAATATGGCAGAGTTGCTTAAGTGGACCACATTGACCATACTGTATATGGAAACGCTTTTCACTTCCTCTACAGTAGGTGGGGGTCTGCACCAAAGAAGTGTAATATGCCAATAAACTATGGGAACAAAAAGAAGAAGGGGTAGAAGAAGAAAAAGATGATGACGAAGAAAAAGATTTCATAATCATGGCAACTTGATTTTGTTTTCCACAAGGATTTACGAGCCACATTATTCCGCCAGGATTGCACTTTTGACTACAATGTATTCAGGTAAAGGTAAGTATGATGTAGATACACTGACAGATAGTGCACTCCATTTTCCATTTTAATCAAACTTTAGATTTCATCAGTTGGACTATGATTTTTTTTCTGGACAGATTGACAAGTGACGAACTAGTGGGCCGGTAAAATTTACTCATGGAAACAATGACAGAGGTGCGGTTAAAATAATCATGACGGACTGCTGCTCGGTTCGGCATAAAACAATGTGTCCAGGCCGCTGAAGAATGAGGGACGGACAAAATGTGCTGATGCGCTCGCCTCTGCTACTTAGTGTGTGTAAATGAGTGAATGAAAGGCATTTCACTTTGTGCACTTTGGAGGTAGTCACATTTTGAAGTTGAGTGAAGTTGACGTGCGTTCGTTTACAGAGAGCGCTGCCACATCAAATATGGCAGACATGCTCACAACCAAAAATAGTACTTTGTATCGACTCTGTGTGTCATGTTCTGCTCTGCTTTGTTTTTGTTGACCTTTCAGCACTAGCTGGAAGTGTTGGGCGTGACCCTTCAGCGGTTCACCTGTGTCTTGTCAAGCAATCAAGCGGCCGTGTATTTAAGGACTCTAACTTTGGCTTCTTGTTCATGGATTATTGTTCTTGTTCTCGTAAGAGGGAGCTCATAACTCCTACTCTGGCATTCCTTCACTGGCTTCCTATACATTTTAGAGTTCTTTTTAAGATCCTATTATTTGTTTTCAAATCATTAAATGTCCTCGTACCACCTTACCTCTCTGAGCTCATCCGCCCTTACACACCTGCCCGGCGCCTCAGGTCTGCGGGCCAGACATTATTAGAAGTACCAAGAACTAAACGGAGGTTCAGAGGGGATCGAGCCTTTTCCGTTGCTGGTCCCTCTCTCTGGAATGACCTCCCACTGAACGGTCGGCAAGCCCCCTCGCTGCCCATCTTTAAAACCCGCCTCAAAACTCACTTGTATTCTTTGGCATTTGACTCAGCATGACTCAGACTTAAGATAAGATAAGATAAGAAAACCTTTATTAGTCTCGCAATGGAGAAATTCCCAATTCACAGCAGCAAAGTTATAAAAGGAAGAAGAACAACAACAAAATATAGGAGCTGCTGGAAAGGCAGCCACTCACGCGGCGCCATTTTGAAGTCAAAATAACAAAATAACACAACACAACACATAGGACACAAGACAGTCGTGCAATCTTCACCACTTTTCTGCATACACTTTGTCTGAAGCAGTTATAGATGAAAGAGGAGAGGATCAAAGTGTCCTTTCACCAGTGGATCAGAGACGTCATGCTCAAAATGTGCACACGTCTGCTACAAGCTAAGTTTTGAAAGCAAACACGAAGCTGTAGCGTCCATTGACGAAAAAGAGATTGGCTCACATCTCCTGTCCCATGTAAATCCACTTCAGTTCCAAGCCGCGACTCCCAGTTCCACATCCGCATCGGCGCTCCGCGCTAACGCTCCTTTCTTCTCGTCGTCGGCTCCTCAAGCCTTACCTCCATCCAGCCGGGAGACCGTTCAACAGCACCGATCTCTCCGCTGAACAAAGCGGGGCTGTGAAAAATGCTGCCCATTACAGGCGCAAGACACAAGCGCCCCGGGACTGTCCAGCAACGACAGTCAAATGGCGCCGACATTCCTCCCAGTCAAAAACAGTGCTTGACTTGATCTTAGTTTGGTGCTTTCTACCGTCTTTGTTCCTGATTTATTGCTTTATTGTTGTATGTATGAAAGTTGCTCCATGTACAGTACTTTGTATCCAGCGATGGCTGTTTTAAAGTACTCTATAAATACAGTTGAGTTGTTCGCCGCTGTTGCTCACGTGCCATTTTTCTAGCGCTCTTGCTCCTAGTCACTCTCCTCTTTTGTAGTATTTATTTGGGAATATCTGTTAACTAGTTGTGACTATTTCTTATGTTTATGTGATTGGACTATTATGATTTAGTTTTGTGAATATTTTGGTGGTCATTTTTACCTTTCAGTTGGCAAGCTCTTTCTGTTCTCGGTTAGTTTTTCTGCCTTTTCTGTCGCCAGGGATTTTTGTTTACTACTTTGTCGGTCTTCCTCTCACTTTTCTTTAAATAAACATCTTTTGTTATCTGTATTTATCTGAGTCTGCGGGGGTTTTTTTGGGATCCACACTCCACCAGTCTGTGTTCAAACGTTCTCAGTGTGTATCGAGTCCTCTGCTTAAATATCAATAACTGGTTCAATTGCATAGATTCAAGGTTACAGTCTCCATGGTGTCTAATCTATCACTTTATTGGCTTCTCAATTAAATGTAGAATCGTCCATCCATCCATTCCAAGGGTCGAGAATGTGCTAGGGCCTCTCCCAGCTGTCTTTGGGCAGTAGGCTGGGTACACCCTGAACTGGTTGCCAGCTAATCGCAGGACACACATGGACAAAAAAAAATATTCACACTCTTAATCACACCGAGCGACAATCAAGAGCGTTCAGTTTAACCGTCCAGGCATGTTTTTGGGAATGTGGGAGGAAACCGGAGTGCACAGAGTAAACCCACACAAGCACGGGTAGAACGCCACACAGGAAGGCTCGGGCTGGATTCGAACCCACGATCTCTGTAATGTGAGGCGGACGTGCTAACCAGTCTGTCACTGTCCTGCCTTAAGGTCGAACTGACATGTGGTATTTGACTAGCTATTGATGAGCTAATCAGTTGAGCCAACCTAGGCTATCTCAGGTTCACAGAGCTATTTTACATGTGTCAGTTCGATGAAAGGTGACATAGATGCTGTGTCTTTTATCTTTGAGGATCAAATCTTCATGTTGCTATTGTCATTTGGCACATGTATTTTTTAGATGAGAAAAAAAATGCTTTTATTGAATTTACATTATTTAACATGCCATATTAGCCTCGGGGTCACTTGGTGGTCAGTAAGGAAGGAGAAGAAAGCATTTAGACCAGTGGTTCTTACCCTTGTGAGAGGTACCGAACCCAACCAGTTCATATGCACATTCACCGAATCCTTCATTACTGAAAAATAAAAATGTGATTTTTTTTTTTTTTTTTTTTACAAATTCAAGACATAAAAAATGCATTTATTAAATCGTGTGTAAAGTTCTGTAAATGTAACAGCTGGGCCTACCTTTACTTTCAGAGGAAGAAAAAAAATGAAACACTTGTAAGCTTGTGTGTGTATACACGTTCAAGTCTGAATAGACTGAACTAGGCTGAACTTAAGCATACCGTATTACATGCATCTACTGCAGAGTGCTGTCACAGCTGTAACAAAGCCTGCCTCGGGACACTTTTACTGTAATAAATACAACTATAATAAAATTAAACACTTGTGTGAACCCAAATGAAATGAAAAAAAAAAGGGGGAGAAAGTGCTGAACCAGCAGCGCAAAGGGACTGGACTGCCTGCGTGCAGGCAACCAGACAGACAAACAGAGGATTTAGCACTGAGCAGAGGAGAACGCACCAGACATAGTATACGCTCGCAATCAACAGGAAGTCCTGCGTACCACGTTGCCGTCTTGAATATACCCTGTCTTTTATTTTGGTCATTATTGTTATAAAGTTCAAACTGTCTTCAACTGCAAATACCAAATTATAAACAAGAAGACTCGTCAAGTCATATTGTTCAAGTCTAAATCAAGTTGAGTCTCTGAGATACGATAAAATACAGTAGAAAGGTCCGAAGTCCCAAATTACACATGATTACACATTCAATTTAGCGACACCCTACCTTTAAATACAAGTATGATCATTTATTGGCGCCTTGTATGTGTCTTTCCTTTTCTAGGAAGAGATTACTAAAGTAGAAAAATGTCATCAAAATACACGAACAGCTCATATTAAACCACGTCTCAAATATAAATATGGTTAGCATGTCAACCTCACACTGCAGAGGTTGTGGGTTTAATTCCAGCTCCGGCCTTCCTGTGTGGAGTTTGCATGTTCTCCCTGTGCCTGTGTGGGTTTTCTCCGGGTACTCCGGTTTCCTCCCACATTCCAAAAACATGCATGGCAGGCTGATTGAACACTCTAAATTGTGCCTGGGTGTGAATGTGAGCGCGGATGGTTCTTCGTCTGTCTGCCCTGCGATTGGCTGGCAACCGGTTCAGGGTGTCCCCCACTTACTGCCCAAAGACAGCTGGCATAGGCTCTAGCATCTATCTATGCATGGATGGATAGATGGATGCATTGTGTTGTATTATCTCGTATTGTCTTCCTATTTCTTCTCTGGCTCGGTCCTGATGGTTTATGGGGAGACATCAATGTACCTAAATCATCATCAGAATGAAAAATGAATCCCGGGGCTAATTCAATGTAGATATGTGGGGTTGTTTTGTGTCGGAATATGAGAAAAATAATTTATTTTAGGCGCTTGGAAAGTCAGAATTCATTTTTTGCTCGAGCTTGTACCCCGCAGTCAAACATAAACTGACTGCAGACTCAGCTGGCTGACCGAGTAGGGGCACACGCAATGCACACACATACAGGACACGTAGGCCGCTTGCTATGAATGCTGAGATTCCCACTCTGTATAGTCACACATTCACATTCAACACCCCCCTCCAATGAAGTGCGTCTGTGAGTCCACAGTAGCTTCTGCGTCCCTGATTGACGGGTGGACACGCGCGACACAATGACCGACAATATTGTGTGACGACCATGGTTACAATGGTCGCTCTCCGGGGAAATATGGAGCTGTGCCGTCATCATCCATCCGACATGAAAAGAGAAAATTTCAAGTGGCGGTTGGAGGAAAAAAAAAAAAAAGAAGGAAAACATTTGGGAAGGTTGAGCTAATCAACATTGCCGCTGGCAGCCGCTTTGATAGGGAAAATGGAATCCTTGATTGTAATATAGGGCACATGACTGATTCATCTCATGCATGCGGCAAAGCTGTAATAAGCAAGCTGCAAACCAGGTAGCTTCTATCCCCCTGCATTGTACTCTCACGAGACTTTAGTAGCATATTGTACAAAAGAACGCTGTATTTGTGCACATGTACAGTAGTAGATTATGGAAGACAATTCCCTACAAAAAGGTGGATCTGTTATTTTTTTTTGTTTGTTTTTTTCGTTGTTTGATGTTTGGAAAACACTTCATTTCCAAAAGAAACCTAACAAGAATAAATTGCAACACCATTATCAAAACAACAAATCTCGGCCAAAAATATCACTCAAATGAAGCTCTTTTTGTTGAGAAACAGAATAAAAATCGCCTCAAAACCTCACATCTCAAAAGAAAGAAGAAAAAGTCAAGTTACCTGTGGTCTTGTAGAAGCAAAAATCCAGTTCCATCCTAGCCCTCATGTTAGATTTCAACAAGGCCTCAACGTTTAAGTTCGGGCCTAAGTACAATTTGTCTCTTTGACTGATAGAAATTACCAACTTGGCTCGCCCAATAGAGACATGCTCAATTACATATGTTCAATGCGAAATACAACCACACATGTCAAAGATTTCTTCAAATGACTACGGTAGTCTCTGCCTATATAACTGTTCAAACTTTTCTACTTGGAGCATATGTATTTTTTCGATACGAATGTCACCAAGACAAACATAAAGAGGTGGGCACGGCAGTAAATTTTGCCGTAATTCACCATTCTTTCAAGCTGAGCCAAACTGTAATCGTCAGGCGGTCATTTTAACCGCACTTCTGTCATTGCTAAATTACAGTTCGTCGCTGCTATTCTACCGGTCCGTCATTCCGTCAGCGTTATTTTAAACATGCTTCCAAAGCAAAAATGCATTATTTCCCACCTTCCTTGAATGCAGCATTTGGCAAAGGCTACGACATATCAGTGTTGGCTCAATTGTTGGAAGGCAGAATTCCAGCGTCGGGGACAACAAAAACTGTACACTGGAGATTTAAAGAAAGACTACATTTAAAAGTATTTCAACAGTACATTTACATTAAACTGTAAAATCTCAAGATAATCGTGTTTCTGTTTCGGAATAATGCAGTGACAGCACTTTGTTACAGTATTAACATAAGTGAACAGTGTGTGTAAAACAAGTAATTACAGATGTAGATGTGATCATAATTTGAATTCAGCTTTTTTTTTAAATTAATTACTAATTACGTGCGGCAATAACGTGACGTCATCTTTCGTACACGTCTCCATTTAATTAGCTTGAAAAATGTCACGTCATTTTACGAAAATGTCTACATCCTCCCGCATCATTTATTTGTCAATGTGAGATGATTAAAAAGGTGAACCCCAACATGCTGGATCATATTTACTTCTGTCAACATTGTGCCACAAGTCTTTTTTTGGGGGCGCACATCGCTCCACGGAGCTTTGTGAGCGAGCGTGTCACGTTATGGGCATGTTGCTCTCACATGAAAAGTCACATTTGTTCTTGTAATGTGAATGAGTATATAAAAAGATCAGATTTCGCAAATATAAATCCAAATTGGGCACCACGCCCTGCAATGTGAACGCAACCTAAGTGCAGTGGATTACTTCATGCGATGCGTTGATCCTGCCACTGTTTCAAATGGTAAACATACAACACACATTTCTGGAAAAAAATAAGACATTTTGTTCAAGGTTTTATACATTTTAAACTACAACTGAAAACCGATAGTCGCCATAGTTCCTGACCTTTATCTGTACTCCATTGCTCCTCTCTAAGCTTGTCTATTGTAGAGAGCATGGATGCCACTTCTTCCTCCAGTGCAGTTGAATTAATGGCTACGCTGGTGGGCCTGGCAGTCATTACAGGCAGCACTATTCTTACGCTTTGTTTTCTTCAGTTCAGGCAGTACATCTCTGAACAATTTCATTTGATTTTATTTTATAGTAACGAGTAACAAAGATGGTTTGGGTAAATTTATTACAGTAAAGTTGTACATTTTACTTTTGGAATGTAGTGGAGTAAAAGTTACTAGAAACATGAATAAAGAATTCAAATACAGATATGTGAACATTCTACTTGAGTACATTACTAAAATATTGGTGCTGTTTTGCATCACAAGAAAAAAAGGAAAAAGAAAACAAATGTTGAAAACCTTTATTACAGTATAAGAATGAACTTCACGTATTATTGCAACATGGATTTGATGAACTTTACCAATGGGGATTGGGCAGTTAAAAATCTGTGTGGTACGTGTGTGTGTGTGTGTGTGTGTGTGTGTGTGTGTGTGTGTGTGTGTGTGTGTGTGTGTGTGTGTGTGTGTGTGTGTGTGTGTATGTGTGCTTGTTATTGTTCTTTGGGCGCTAGCCATGTCAATCAGCCCCCTGCAGTGCAACTGCCCTTCACACTTCTGTTTATCTGCTGCTGTTGAGGACTGCAAAGACTGATAAGAGAAACGTCAGTCTCTTTCCATCTCTCATTTTCCTCTCTCCTCTTTTCTCAAAGCAGTCTCTCTCTCCCTCTCCCTCTCTCTCTCTCTCACACTCACTCTCTCACACACACACACACACACACACACACACACACACACACACACACACACGTTCTCCTTCACCAGTGCAAATCTGGTAGCTCTAAATAATGTAGGCCACTCACTGAGAAATGATCAGATAGATTTTGGATCCAATCAC
>CAAKHF010011505.1:0-16620 GCA_901007745.1 Hippocampus kuda
CCCGACAAGGAGTAGTCGGGCCGGGAGTCCTTTTATAGCCACTAATTACATAACGACCAACAGGTGTGCAGCTGCAGAGAAAAGCCCCACAGTGCCACCTGTTGGTCACAAACCAAAACATGACAAAGGGTACCACCCACCCGGATCTTACTGAGCTTCATTTGAATCTTTTTGGAGACGACGTTGGCCCAGTATTTCTCTCCCAGGAAGTCCCAGAATATTCTTCCCAGAAAAGCGTTGACCCAAGCTTCTGGTTCAGCTGACTCATCTGAGCTCCTGGGCACCTAAAGAGCATACACACACATTCGCAAGTAGATATGACATATGGGCGAGGAACCAGATTTAGTTACTTGAGGTGTCCCCCTGCACGATGGAGCAGAGCAACTTATTTTTACCGAGCCAATCGACTCATAACATACTGAAAAAAAAAGATGAGTGAAATACAATAAAACTATGATGAAATATATACATTAAAAATTCAGGGACGTATTTTCATTTTTTAAATTTTTTTTTTTTTTTAACAATACTAGATATTAAATTAATCAATGAAAATGAATCAAGATGCAGATGTACTATTTCAGGTCCAGTGGAACCTCCCAAGTCCAACAAGTTGTTTCATCAAGCTGGTTAGCTTCCAAGTTATTCTCATTTCAGAAATGTTCCTAGTGGAAATGATGTCAAGCGACTCAATCAACTCAATTCAACATCGTATTCAAAATAGTTCATTGGCCCCAATGTCCTACAGGATGATGGGCAAAGCACTACATTTGTCTACATGGAGCTCCTCAACTCACTTCAACATAGTTCCTTGGCACCAAGATGCCTGAAGATGGCATCTTAGCAATACTTCAATGCCTTGGACCGAGTACAAAAATAGCCGGCAGCTTGGAGAGTTTTTCAGGAAATAACAGAGGACAGGATCCAGGAAAAAAAAAAAAAGGATACATTTGCAAATGCCAAACTGCAAATATACAGGGCTTCACTGAACCCCCCTTCAAAGTGTTCCCCGCTGGTGTGTTTCTTACCTTTTGGCTAGTTTGGGGGCTTCTGTCTGGGCTCTGGCCAGGGCTTTGCGCGGCGGCCGGGCTTGTGGGCGCAGGCTGGGGGTGGACATACTTGGCCATGTACAGGTTGTAGTCCAAGAGCATCTTCTGCCTCACGCCTGTGGCAGGCCCGCAAGAGGAAGCCGAGGAGCTCTCTCGGTGGCGAGGCGGGGGGTGGCACAGCTCGTCACTGCTTCCGCCGTCCGCCTCCTGGCCGCCCACAGACTGGTTGCTGTGGCTGTGGGGGGGCTGCAAGGCTAACATAGACAAAGGGGGAAATTGGGTACATGCTAAGTTCTGAGCAGTTGATATATTTGATCCATTTTTGATTCATCCATTTTTCATTTTTTAGTGGCTTCTGGAGTTGAAAGCTCATTGTCATTGATGTGCACTGCTTGCACTCTCAACATGGCGCTCGTTCACGGAAGAATTAAGCGTTGCCAATTTAGCAACTTTTCCTAACTTTGTAATCTTTTTCAAAAGTAGAATTCCTGCTAAGAAGTAGACTTGCTGAGCCAAATCATTCTCACATTCTTTTCCGGATGACAAGAAAGCAGCCCAGTGGAAGGCCACCACAGAAGTCAATGCCACTGAACATTTTCAAATGTTCCCATTTCGGTGTATCCTCAGTTGACTGTGCCTTGAGTTTGACATTCATTCCAACACGTTAGTGCTCATATTTTAGTCGCCTTATTCATCAACATTGGAGAGAGAGGGGGGCATTTATGTACTCTATTGCAGGCACGTGTTCACACTTCAATTGATCTGAGAGACCATTCACATGTTTTAGTGCTACTCTTTAGAGAAGCAACACATTTCAAATGGCCTAGCGTTCGACTATTTAACCTAACTATGATTCATTTTGTCTGTGTGTGAACAATAAAATCTATAAGGCCATAATTACCATTAAGAGGGAAAGGAAGGAGACGTTTACGCCTCTTAAGTACCGAAGAGATTTGTTCATAAATGCAGTGTACATGTCTGAAGATATTGGTTGGAACTATGTGCAAAGACTGTGAACTCTGTCGTACTCAATGAAGGGATATAGTTTTAAACTGTTTTCCTGATTTTTGAGGCACGGCTAAAACGGGGCCCAGGTCCGCACCTCAGACCCCGGCACTAGTCGCCCCTCGATAGAAGAACTCCAAGAACGCCTTTCTTCACATCAGCAGTTATCTGGTGTGAATGTGTTGTGAAGTTAGCTAGCTAGCTATGGCTAAGCACAAAAACACATCTTGCCTTGAGATAATCCACTGGCATGGCCACTTTAGAGTGCCTCGTTGTCACGCCATCGAAAAAAAATACATGCCCATTTTTTTTAAACGTTCATATTTGGAGGGATTGTTAACAACACCGTTCTCTATGCTGCATCAAATTTAGAAGGCATAGTTCTTTTCACTTCACAGGGACGTGTAATAACACGTTCAGGAATCCTGTGCACTGGACTGCACCCAAAAACATCAGTCCTTTCCTTTAAAAGAGTTATTATCCTGATATATTGCGCAGGTGAGCCCAATTCATGTGCTGTAATCCTGCTGACCCATTCACGCTCCTCGCTTGAGGGGATTGTCTTTAACCCTGTCAGGGACAGCGGTTACGACAGTGGACAGCTTATCATGTTATCAGGTTACAGGGTGCATGGAAGGGTCAAGGTGGAGTTTATGTGCAGATCTGATGGCTGGTGCAGTTACACACTGAAGACAATATGGCCTTCCAAATCTGCGTGCGTGTGTGTATGCGCCTGTTGTGTTGCACACTGACCACTTTTGGGCAGACTGCCTCCTCGCCCGTCAGACTTCATCTGGGACGCGAGCAGAAATCTCCGGAACCACTCCTCTTTTTCCCGCCCCGTCCTCCCAAAAAGGTAGATTGTCAGATCCCCTCCTCCGGGCGTCGGCTTCTTCTGCTCGTCCGCGGATGCTTCGTTTTTTTCAACCTTGTAGTCCACTTGCTCTGTTTTCTCACCCAGCATTGTCGGTTTGTCCTCTTCGGCCTTCTCTCCCTGGGCCTTGGACATGAAGTCATCTTGCTTGGCCAGCTCAATGCAAACAGGGTACTTCTTGTTCCAAACTCTTTTTCTCGCTAGGCTCTGTGGCATCAGGTAGATCTTTGGACGAGGGGACATATTTAATAAAGTCAAGGGCATAGCCATCCATTTTCCACTGGTGAGTCCACCGTGACAGAATATTTCACTCCATTAGCACACGTTAATATTCTCATGCTTGTATTCGCTCCGTAACTGAGAAGTCCTTTTTTATGATACCATCCACAGCCAGGGTTTCATGAAATCAAATGCTCACAGATATTGGCCCTTTTGCAAAACATACTCATTATGCAAGCAGGATCAAGTCTATGTCAAAAGCAACATTTTGCTGAGCTTAATTTACTAGATAATTCCATTTTATTATCTGTTGCTTTGCTTTTGTGTACTCTCATAGTCGACTTCTCATGCACTAATTTACTCGCTAACAGCCAATCATAGTGATCAACTGTCACAGAAAGCCTATCGCCATTGTGCACACTGTGATAGCCTATTCATTCAAATCATATTTAACTCTTTCAATCCACAAGACATACTTTTACGTCTTTTTAAAATTAGGCCTCGCCTACCAAGGACGTACTTGTACGTCTAAGTCTTTTTTTTTTTTTTTTGCGTCATAGAGAGGAGGGGGGTCTGATGCAATCTGTGAATGAGAATAAGCCGTTTGCATTGTAAATCATGTAAAAAAGCGACCAGGAGGTGGCAGTGGTGCCTCACATGATTGAAATGCATGCTTTTACAAAAAGCTCTTTTTCTGCATTTTTTGCCCAGGAATTTCCATGAAACTTAGTCACTTTGTAATGCTGATTGCTGAAGAATGGAAAAAGATAGAAACAATTTTTTTTTTTATTCAGTGGGCCTTGCAAGATCAGTCAAAATCCAGTAAAACGCTGGGATTGAGGGGGTTGCTCCAGTGAAAATGGCTGGGATTGAATGAGTTAAAAATCACGAAGACACAAATATCCTTCACAATTTTAAACTTAGCTTTTTAGTTGGGTTTGCTTGTATTATTATTAACATGTTGGGCAAGACAATGTGTGTATTTTAAATTCATGAGCCAGTGACTGTGGATGGTATGATACACAATGACTTCTCAACCACAATGACTTCTTTGCTTTCTATGATGTGAGAGTTCCGATTTTATCTCATATTGGCTGTCGGAATTAAATGTATTTATTTATTTTTTTTACTAAAGACACATTCTTTAAGAGTTTGAATTCAGGTGTATTTGTTTATTTTTTTAAGGCAGGGGTTGTGAAACTCATTTTTTGTCGCGGGCCACTTCGGAGTTATGGCTTCCCTTGGAGGGCCGGTGCAAAATCTCAACGTTATTTATTATCAATGACAATTTCACATTTTGGTACAGATTTCAGCAAAGAATCATGAAAGTTGACACACATGATTTGCTCCTGCGGGCCACATAAAATGACGCGGGGGCCGCATCTGGCCCCTGGGCCTTGACTTTGACACCCATGTATTAAGGGGTAAAAACCTATCAGGCCCTGTGTGAAAAGGTGAAACACAGTGACCAAGCCATAGCTGCCTCACCTTGCTGTCAGTCAGGTCGTAGATCTTCTGGCTGATGTAGGTGACGTCGGGTTTGGGCTCGTTGTGAGTGGCTCGGCGGGAGATGTTGCGGTTTGGTTTTGAGAGTCGCAGGACGGAACCTTCGAGGCGTACGTACACTGAGTGTGTCAGGGTGGCGTGGTACATTTCCGGGTCGTAGTTGTGGATCTCGTTCATCCAGCCCTGCGATGTGGTGGGTATGCAGAAGAGAAGAAACCCAAGTCGTTTTTCAGACAAAACATGGTTGAGATCCTTGAGCAGAACAAAGAACCCCCCCAAACTTCTACTTTTGAAAAATGACGAGGCTTAATCTGTTTAGGGGACACTTTTTGGCATACTAGCACCAGTGGTTGGTCGTCATTTCATTCACTGTCAGTCTTTACTGCCGCAATGTGAGCTGCAGGTCTACCCAATGCTGGCAGGTTTAGTACAGCTGTCTATACAACTGCATGGGATTACTTTCATATCTTCTAAAAAGTTTCACATCCTCTCACGCCAGACTTGCAACCGTACTCTCTAGGCCTGAGGTGATGCCAAAGATTTGCTTAGGAGCTGCTTCTGAAAGCTCTTCAGTGCAGAGTGTGGTCTCCCAAGAGTATAGTGCCAAATAGCAAGACTTTCCCGCCCACCTGAAGGATTCAGCGCACTGGAGTAAAGGTGCACTGCTGCCTCTCAATTTGTAGCTGAGGCCTTATCAGTCCCAGAGGATGTTAGAGAAGAAAAGCCATTTCGATTAAAAACAAAAGGGTGAATTTCAGTGCTTGGAGGCGGCGTGTTACAAGATATGAAACAGGGAGTCTTTGACCTACAAATGAGCTTGAAATGAGTCTAACTGCGAGACTGTCCACACACGTACGCCCCAAAGGCTAATTCCACATATCATTTTTGTCTCACCTTGAATAGGCCTGGTTCTTTGATGTCGAACTGGGCCACATTCCAATGTTCCCTCCTGTGTCTTTGCTTCCTCGTTCCCAAATAGGAGCGCCGTGGAGCTGACAGCCAAAGGACTAAAATGGCCAAGGTAAAGCCTGCAAATATCCCGTGGGCCACCGCGCATGCATACTGTGGTAGCGGAAGGACTAAGTACCAGTACACCAACTGTGTCATGCAGACCAGACCAATCCAAGGCACAGTCTCCACTTGCTCCTCCTCCTCCTCAATATCCACTTCGCTACACAACCCGGTGCTGCCAGTATGGAGGCCCCGGGATCCAGGACGATCCCCGTCCGGAGTCTCCGTGTCAGTACACAAGTCAAAGTCTTCGCTGTAAAGCTCACAAAAATCCTCGTCTTCCTGACGAGCAACGAGGGCCGACATGGAGCAGCGACCTAGATTTAGCGACGGGGACCTGGCCAAGGTGGACGCGGAGGTCTGGCTGAGAGTCGGCGCCTGTGTCAGCGAGGCAAAGGAGAAGAACACGGAATCAGGTCCTCCACCGGTGAGAGTTTCTTCATCTTCTTCCCCCTCGGCTCCCTCCTCTTCCTTGATGCTGTAGTTATAACCTTCGGAGTGTCCGTTGACGGCTGTCGTGCCGCTTAGCTCCGATGCGCTTGATGACAGCAACCTGGCTCGATGGGGGCCACTTCCTACTCCCCCTGCGCTGGATTCCTCCCCCATGATCTTACTAAAAAGCTGCAGGGGGTCCGACATCACCTCGGAGAGACGCCGCCTTGTATCTTCGATCTTGGCTTCCACTTCTTGAACCTTGAAGAAGGACTTACCATCTGGCGACATGGTGGGAGACGAGGGGGCCGTTTTGGAGTCTCCGCCGACCTGAGTGGCAATGATGGGGGTGGAGGACAGGCGAGGCTGCGAGAACTGTTTGAAGAGCTGCATGTTGCGAGGAGGGGGCCTCTGGGACGGCTGTACTTGTGGCTGATGGAGAACTTGCTGAACAGACGCTTCCTGGTGCTCGGCCTTTGACGAGTCCGTGGAAAGCGACTTGACTAAAGATTTCATCAAGTGTCTGTGGCGGGCGTGCGACGGCGCCACGGTGGTCGTCGGCGGGATGGGGTCGCGGGCCTCGACGTCATTGGACAAGGATCTGACCAGGCTGAGGAAAGGTCTGGAGGATGACAGCCCGGTGGACTTGCAAGGTGAGGAGGAACTGGAGCTTGTGGCCGGCAGACTGGCCAAGGGCCGTTCAGAAGGCCACGAGGAGCTGCTGGGAGGAGTGGAACTGAGTTGAGGACTGGTGAAGCTGGGAAAGATTGTCATGGCTGGAGAAGCGGCGTTTGCGTGAGGAGTCACCGTCGTGGTCTCGGATTCAAAAAACAGCCCCTTTTTTGACCTATGAACCTCAACACTTCCCGCATCATCCCGTCCAGGTTTCCCTCCAGCGTCTACTCCATAAAGTTCCTCTTCCTCGTCATCCTCCTCCTTGCACAGAGCGGAGAAGTGAATGGTGATGGTGTCACGCGAGAGCGAGCGTTGAACCTGCAGCTTGGGTCCAGGCGTGTGCCGAGAGGGGGGGGCCTCGGCATGTTGGCTACCTCCCCTGCTGCTACTGCCACCGCTGCTGTCACTGCTCATCACCACCCAGCGCACGGCTCGCAGCCTGGAGGGCAACAACACAGGCAGGCCACGTTCAATAAGATGAAAACACTCACGTGGAACATGGAGGCGTGGTGGGAAAAGTGCACTCTGAAGAAACCAGTCGGGACCACGTTGGGATCCATTGAGTTTGAGATGTGTGTTTGTCGTAATACTGGCTTAACATGGATGTAATTAGGTCATACATAGAAATGAGTGCAATTATTTGTGGAAGGTGGAGATGATTGACACAGAGCAGGGGTGGGGAATCTGAAGCCTGCAGGCCATAGTTCAGCAAACTTTGACACTGTGTTCGTCGACATAAAATAGCAGAGGCAAAAACAAACAAAAAACAGCTCGGCCATTTTGCTTTGCCACCTACTTCTGATTGCTGCTCACTTGGACAAATTCCTGAGAAGGATTTAAGTAAAGGGTTAACTACAAAATAAACTGAGTAAAAAGAAACAGATTGCTTTTTGAGAATATGTTATAATAATAACTTAGATGTTTTATAAATTATTATAAAAAAAAGTTCATCTAATTTACATTTAGCCATCAAAGATGACATTATCATAAGTGTTTACAACCACTGACACGGTCCAATTTGACTTTGCCGATCGTTATATGGCAGGCTGGTATCGATGTAGTCGTATTGGAGCCTTTTTTGGGAGAAATACAGTCTTTGTCCATTTTTTTTACATCAGTGCCCCAAATGTCAATGTTTGCATTTGGAATATGGGACATATGTTGTCGGCAATAAGACAAAAATGTGTGTGTTTAAACTCTAATGTATAAAAAACCTCTCATGTATATACAGCAAAGTCAGAGAAACTGATGATAATTTTGCAGTGAGCTCTTCTTTTTTTTCTTCAGAGCTGGACATGCAATGCCATCAAGATATACTGGGGTAAATGTTGGAGTTTTGGGACATGTTAAAGCGTTCCAAAAGACCATTTGTACAATCTCAAACCCCAATCAAATCTCAGAAGAGACCCCAAAATGCTACAGTACCTATTAATACTATTTGTTGCGTCATAAAAATCTAAAATGCTGGAGGTCCAGCACACCACTGCACACATTCACAATACGTTAACTAATTGCCCAAAATGTGCTCTTAAAGGGAGAGAACCTCATTTTTGCCTCACATTGCACAGTGTGCTGTCGCGCAGCATCGTCACGACTGCTTCCTTTTCACGGTTGCTAAAATTTGTATCTAATCGGGCCTACGGCGACAAACTATTACGGTTCATTGTTGAATCAAACCGCTTCATGCTCAAAACAGAAAGAGTGTAAACAACCTCCATCTCACCCTGGTTACTGCATCCTCCTCTCGGGGATGTCCAGGCCACAGCGTAGCATCCAAACCAGGTTTTTAAAATCTGCGTAATCCGAGCTGGTTCCGGACGTGATGAGCCCCACGCAGGGACTGGATCCCCTCACCATCACCACATACACACAGATTTGGGAGGGCTGGTTTGCAGGGGTTCGAAGCGGTCCAACCTGCTCCACGGCACGTCTCTCTGGCGCGATTACGCGTGCTAAACTGAGCTGGGCTGGTTTTGTTTTGGTGAATGGGGAGCTGGTCAGCGCCGCACCCCCTCGTCAACAGTGACATTGCATTTCCGTCCTCTCCTCTTCGGCATGTTTGACGGCTGCAGGAGGACACACGGCTGCTGCACCGACGAGGCGAGCTGCGTCATGGGGCCGCAGGAGCGGGCTTCCCCCTCCTCAATTCGAGCCCCGTCTAGCCGTAACATGGACTACAATTCTGGAAAAAAAAAGTCACTGAAATAAATAGTCAATTCTTTGGGTTATGATTAGAAGGGCAAAAGGCAGAAATATTGTCAAAAAACTCAAAATGTTTTGGTCACATTCGAGCCAAGCGAAATGCAAGTGCGTGCACTTCCTTTTGTGTCAATGCCATCTATTGGGACGTGCTGCCATCTAGCGGTGTAATTGAGCATCGCAGCATGAACGTCAACCCACGAACAAAACGTTTAGTTCATTTCGTATAGCATTTTAATCAACATCAACACATTTTGTATTTATTAACAATAATATAACTTAAGAGTTATAGATTAATCAACATATAATCGAATAGTTTATTTTGAGCATGAAATATCGAATACGTACATTTTTAATACATTGCTGCACGGTAGGTTGATTTAACACCATTCATAACGGTCAAATTGACCTAATTTCGACAGGTTATGGTTCATTTTTACAAAAGTATAACTTTTAAGTACAGTATAACTTTTGGAGTCCAATTAAATATTTAACAGCTCAAACCAACGTGTTAAATACCTCTCAGTTTTGTGTTCACCGCAGCACAATAATCCATGTTAGCTGAGTGGCAATTAGATAAACTCAAGTCTTTGGTACAGGGCATCTTTCATTAGATTGTGTCGATGTACCCAATGTTGTGACTAACCCGCATACTTCAGCCCATCATATCTTGCCAAACTGGTAGGAGTAAAGAGATTTTGGTCTCTTTTTAAACAACATTGGCTAAACCCCAGTGGAACAAAAAAAGACGTCATGGACAAGACAGCTATTGTTTGTAGAAAAAATAGATATTTGGACAGAAAAGAAATGAAAACATACAAGTGACAGAAAGACGTGTCCATCCGACCTCAACCGTCGCGTCTACTGGACTAATATGCTGTTGTCTCGGCGAGGCGAGCTGGTGTCCGAGATCAAAGCGCTGATTGGTTGAAGCCAAAAGACGCACGCACAGCAGAGCAGCGGACTATCGACTGCTGAGTCACGCTTCACTCGAGTGGCGTCGCTACAGGATGTTAGCCGTGCAATTCAAAGAATAAGACGACACAAAACAAAGCTCATATTCAAACAGTTTATTACAAGGTGACATTTCTGCAAGCGGTCTTCGAACCTCTGGAATTGCTTCTTGGCGCCAGCCGCCTTTGTCACCTTGAGGACGTCTTGGTGAGAGGTCGGCACTCCCCGACCGTCAGTCACAATGTCTCCGATCGAGACATCTCTGCGTTAGAGAAGGGGAAGAACAAAAAAAAAAAAAATAATGAACCCAACCTTCTCTCATTGTTGAAGAATCAAGGCTGCATCAGCAATGCCAAAAGGCGATGTCGTCAGAGTTTAACTTGGAGGACCATCGTGAGAAAAACATCACGTGCAGAGGTAAAAATTGAGCTGCGGAAATCCAAGACTGGGTTGAAGGTACCTGAAGCATGGCGACAGATGCACCGACGGGTTCTTGTGCCGCTTCTCAAAACGGTTGTACTTTCTAACGTAATGCAGGTAGTCGCGTCTGATGACGATGGTCCTCTGTATCTTCATTTTGGTCACCACGCCGAATTCAATTCACAAGCATCACTGGATAGTCTTTAACACTGACGGAGACATTTCCAGTCAAGGGGCATTTCTTGTCAATATAAGTGCCATCAATAGCCTGAGGGGACAAAACAGAAAAAGCATTTTAATAACTGTAAAACGAAATGTGCCATTTTAGATGGCATCTAATCGCATCAGCTTTGCCAAAAGGCGTCGTCGTCAAAACCCTGCAGGCTAGGAAGACCATCGTGAGAAAAACATCACGTGCAGAAGTAAAAATTGAGCTGTGAAAATCCAAGAATGGGTTGACGGTACCTGAAGCATGGTGACAGATGCACCGCCAGGTTCTTGTGCCGCACCTCAAAACAGTTGTACTTTCTAACGGTCCTCTGCATCTTCATTTTGGTCACCACGCCAAATTCAATTTACAAGCATCACTGGATAGCCTTTCACACTGACCAGAGAGAACACGGCCACGAATGGTGACAGTTCCAGTAAAGGGGCATTTCTTGTCAATATAAGTGCCATCAATAGCCTGAGGGGACAAAACAGAAAAAGCATTTCAATAACTTAATTAAACGAAATGCACCATTTTAGATGGCATCTAATCGCACCAGCTTTGCCAAATGGCGTCGTCGTCAAAACCCTGCAGGCTAGGAAGACCATCGTGAGAGAAACATCACTTGCAGATTCAATTAAGACTTGGAAATGGACCTCTCTTGGGGTTTTGAAGCCCAGCCCGACACTGGGGTGTGGTAACGGGGGAGCTTTTCTTTGCTCTCCTTGCCTCCATCAGCGGCCAAAACACATTTCTTGTTCTGGAAGATGGTCGGCTGCTTCTGATAAGCCCTCTCGGTCTGCACAAGGACAAAAGTACGCGTTCACAGCACGACCAAGAACAACGACAGAAGTGATTTTAAAACGAGCTACAGAGAACGTGAAGGTGGCTAAACTAACCGCATTAGCAATCCGGCTGCTAGCGTAGCGTCACACGAGGGTAAGCGGAGTTCCAACAGATTCCTCATCTAAAATATCTACGAAACTTCTAAAAACCACCACAGCGCGTTCTAAGAACCGCATGCGAATGTATATTAAATAAAACTGGGCTTGTGTGTTCGTTAAAAGGTAAAAAGTCCTTTGCAACACGCGGGACGTTTTCTCAAACATACTTGTGCATCCGCCATCTTGGCCAGCCGAGCTGTAAAGAGGGCTGAACACGCGCGCAGCGCACGGAAGTCGGTCAGATCGACCAGAAATGACGCAATACAACTATTATTATTATTATTATTATAATTATTTATTCAAGATATTGCAAATGAATTGTTATTGATGAATGTATTTTTTTAAATCACGTTTTTGTAAACAGAAAACAAAACGAACACGTTATTAATACATGCACGCATTACAAACATTTAAACAAAAAGAGGCCAGGGGATTTTTAAATAAAATTTTCAAATAAGGAGCATATAGCCAGAGTCGTAACAGCTTTCTTGTTTTTGGAATTGTTAAGATATTATTCCTGTCTGTTAGTTGGATTTGAAAGAAACAATGTAGAATGCTGTTGAAGGTATTTCCTGCTTACTGTGATTACAATCACCTTTGGTACCCCCTCACCCCCACCACTTTTAGGACCCCTCCAGAGGACATGTCAACATCAAAAGAAGAACTGTTATCTCCAGTTTCTGTGTTGCAGCTATTGAGGGACTGCACCTTACTATGAGTACTATTGATCCCAGTCTCTTTCCTGAATATCTGTTTGCACACTTAAAACAACGTATGTAGCGTTGAATTTTATCTTTTTCCTCCTTGGTTGATTAACGGCCCCCCAAGTGTCTTCTGTTGTTCCCCCGCACCATGGGTCGGTCCCTGATTGCTGTTAAGGCCCCCTTGGGAAGACCTCTTATCTCAGGATGTATGCACAGCGGGGGTTCTGGAACTTGCCATCACACCAAATGGTGGTTAGTGGTGGTTTGGTCTCACCTCACCACTCCCAATTTCTTCCAGCCACACCGGGTCAGATGACGTGTTACTTTCTTTATTTCCGGGATTTGCACAAGAGGCGACCTTCTCCGCCTCTCATTGTCATATTGTCTCTATATAATCTCATGAATGTGTTTCTTCTACGCTTCCTGATTGAAATCTGGACCCCTCAGGAGCCCGAATCGATTCGTAAACTGCAGAAAAATAAATTAAACCCTTCGAAGGAACTGTTCATCGCCTCCAGCCTTTATTTGGATTACCAACATTCTCCTCGTCTGAAATTCAACGAACACGCGGGGAAGAGGAGGCCGCTCTTCCCCCATCAAGACCAAGTGCTGCTCTTGTGATTAGCTCACCCCACAAAGAAGCAGAAGAGACAGAAGAGGGTGTTCATGAGGCCCACGTCGTGGGAGATGCGCGTGACGATGGCCTGCTGGCAGTGCGGACACGCCGTCTGCACCGGCGACGTCTGGCACATCTCGCCCTGCAGCACCGTGGTGGCGCTGCCCGGCGGGGCCATGATGGTGGTCGCCGTGTGGCCGCCCATGTGCACGAAGGGGCCGCGGCCGACGGGGCCCATGTGGCCCGGCAAGGGGTGCGTGAAGTGGCCGCACGGCGGCGGGTAGATGCCAGCTTCATGGGAAAGAAGAAAGCAAATAGGAAATTGCATGACTAAACTAGTTTATATTTAATCAACATCGTGTGCATTTTCAAGGACAAACACATTGGTGGATGGTGTGGAAACAGTAGTACATTAGATATTGCGAGTCACCTTGAGTTGGTGGGGGCATTTGCATTGGCATGGGCATCGGCATGGGCCCATCTCCGGGTACGTGTGGCGGAAGGAAGCCTGGATGCAGGCCTTCGTACGGGGGTGGGCCATACTCGGGAGGTAGAGGTTGACCCTGCGGGGGCCCTGTACTTATAGGAGCTGTTTACAATACAATACAATACATGCTGATTTATATAGACCGCATGACTGTCCGTGTTTTATGTCATGTGTTATGTTTATTATTTTACTTTGTTAACTGTTTTGTTAAGCGCTTTGTTACAGCTGCCGCTGTTGTGACAGCGCCATATAAATCAGCATGTATTATATTGTACTGTATAATGATTAAGTTAACTAAATACATTTTGTTCAGTATATATAGTATATTTGCATTTACATGTATACATCTTCAAATGTATGAATGTGCACTACCTGTAATACATCTTAAATATGAATTATTCGCCACACACAAAAAAAAAAACATGTTGAAATATTTCATGTTATTGTAATTTTACCAGTGGAACTCTTTCATTTTTATTTAATTTTGACGATTATATATTATTTTTGATTTAATTTGGGTTATATTGGGAAATCATGTCAGCACATTATATTACATGGATTAGAATGCCATTTTTATTTGGATAAATAAAGTCCAATGAAATGAAGGCCTCTTTTGCCCTGTGTAAATGGTTTGCATCATTACTGGATCCGCAGCACCACCCTCTGGCTAAAATATGTATCGTACAAGGCGATAATCAAGTTAAAAGGTCTGCGCAGTACAGTCCACCAAAACTATTTACCAAGCTTTAAGAAGTCGACTAATAAAAGGATTGAAACGTGTTCATTACGAGTTCACACATAGGCACGCTTTGTTCTGGTGTGAGTTTCTTGTAGCTCTTCCTCGCTTTGCATAGTGATTCCACGTTCTGATTCACAAAAGACCCCCTGATGTTCAACTCTCGAGACAGGCACTTTATCGCCGTTCTCATGTGCTAATGACCCCTTTATTTAGGAACGACAGCAGTGCGGGTAGCGGCGCTAATAGCCGAACCAGCAAAAATACTGCGGGTGGCCGCCTCTTTTGGACTACCGATCATCAACGCAACAGTGAAAACTAACAGCGGTATCCAACAGATCACGTTGGAATGACAAATCGAAAGTGTACAAATCCTCTCAAAGGGTTTGGGTTCACAAGCAGCTCCAGGAAGTTCCTTTCCCTGACCTCCTTTCATGCCTCCCATTCCCTGCGCCGTCTCGCCTCTTTTTAATACAAATCAGCCACTCAATGGCACGCACATGTTTGTGTGTTATTTGAACTCCGCCAGAGAACTTCAAACGGCGTTCAAAGTGAGTTTCCCCGCCAGTCCCAAACCGCCCTCCTCTCCGGTCTGCGTCTCTTTTCCGGGGCACGCAGCCGTGCTCGCGAGCGCACCTGATCAGAAGGTTGAGAGATGGGATTATGTATGCAAATGAGGCTTTGTTATCGGGCGCCGACATTCGCCATGCGGAGCAGAGGTAGCATGAAAAGGTGGAGCCCCCTCCTCACTTCACCCACGTGTCCTTTTCTTTTTTTGTTTTTTCTTTAGCATTACGTACATGCTGTGGAAAGAAGCCCCCCGGCCCCCAAGACCATTGGAGATTGCTGAAACAAATCGTACGCTTCAACCTATTGTTTAGACTCCCTTCAAACTGGCGCCATCTTGTGGCATTTTGGTGTCAAAGTACAGAGGTCCCTTGAGTTAAAAGTTAAATTCGTTCTGACACCCCACCCACAAGTAAAACCGGTCCTATCTTAACTTAAAACATCCTTTCCCACTGAAATAAAGGGAAATGTTGTGCGCCTCGGTCTCCAGGGGACAGTATAAAACAACTCAACTAAACTGTACCTGTATTTAGAGAGCACTTTCAAACAGCCATTGCTGCATACAAAGTGCTGTACATGGAGCAACTAACATATATACAACAATAAAGCAATAATCAGGAACAAAGATGGGAGTAGGCACCAAACAGTAAAATTGAGATCAAATCTCAGTCAAATGCCAAAGAATACAAATAAGTTTTAAGGCGGGTTGTAAAGATGGACAGTGAGTCAAAACATTCATACATTCACAAAGAACAACTTCAAAACTGACTCAGGAAGCTGCGGTTATAGTCACAGTAGTAAGCAGAGGATAAAGAATAGATGTCTGTGAATATTGTACAATTGACTATGTACGTGTGCTTCTAATTTTGTTTTACCATCGTGTGTTAGCATTACGCTAGCCCTGGTTGGGAAATACTAATATCAACAACAATGCTGCAGTAAATTTAGGGTAGTAGTAGTCCAATGGACCTCCATATACTTGATATTGACTGAAAAGATCATTTGAGGTCAAAAAATAAGAATAATTACAATAGCGGATGAAACCTTTCCTCCTCTTCACTTTTACTGTATCTGTATTCCTTATTATTCACTTTGGTGTCCCTAGGCCTCAACATTCTTTCTCATGTACGATGGGGCCTCCAGCTGAGGTGTGCCATTTCCTTCATACCCTGCCCCCCCCCCCAACTTCCCTTCTGTGGTTGCCCTGGAATTGATGCCCGCCTCCGCTCTGATCCACTCTAGCCCCGGCAGCTCCGTTATCCCAGTGCTCGCACATCCATGGCGGGCCAAGCAGGGCCGCCGGGCCCCCGGCGCCTCGTCTCATTTCCCCAAGCGGCCGCCCGCCATCCCTGTCGGCTTTTCAATCTTTCGAAGCAATTACAAGGAGATCCCCGTCTTTTGTCGTCTATCCCCGGAAAGAAGAAAGCGGGCGAGGCGGGATGGAAAAAGATGACAGGGGGCCATGGAGTTGCTGCTGGAGGTGCAGATCGGGCCTAGGCGGGAGACACTTGTGAAGGGGTGATATTAGGACTCACATGGCTCAATTGGAAAGGCTCCTGCAGGGGCCCAAGTGGGATTACGTTGCAGATTTCAAGTTCCCATGGAAGGGACTTGCACCAACCAGGGCTTTGGTGGCCGGCTCGCTGGCTGGGTGGCTGGCTTTCAGCTTGGGGGCCATAGGAGAGCTCTTTATGAGTTTGGGCTCTGTGTGAATGGACACGGCCAGCTCTCAGCATGCTAGCCCTCCATATTGGATGGACACAGAGAGGCTATTGAAGTTAGCCAGACATCGACCCCTCCCCACTCCTTTAGTTCTCGCCCTTGTTCTGCTCTCTTTAAGGTTTGCTGGTGGGGAAAAAAAGTCAATTATGCTCCAATTTCACACAGAATCGAAATTACCCTTGGGTGTCTGTATTTGTCGACAGTAAAACCAACTCGACAAAGCCTTGGGATCTTTAAAAGATCAGACTTTTTTTATTTAAATGGGAAATATTTGGGGGGGGGGGAATGTGGGTGA
>CAAKHF010011507.1:0-15120 GCA_901007745.1 Hippocampus kuda
AAAGAGGATTTGATGCACATCTCTCAATCCATGTGGTGTGATATGATTCATCCATCCATCCATGCATTACCTGATCCGCTTCTCCTCACGAAGATCGCAGGCATGCTAAAGGCAATCCCGGGCAGGAGGCGGTGTGCACCCTGAACTGATTGCCAGCCAATCGCAGGGCACACATAGACGAACAACCATGGATCCTTACAGTCACAACTAAGGAGTCTTCAGTTAACCTGCCAAGCATGTTTTTGGAATGAGGGAGGATACTGGAGTACCCGGAAAACCAACACAGGCATGGGGAGAGCATGCAAACTCCACACCGGAAGGCCGGGGTCTGAAATTGAACCCTTCACCTCTGCACTGTCACGCTAACTAATCCAACATCATGCTGCCTGATATGAATCATCCATCCATCCATTTTCTGATCCGCTTTATCCTCACGAGGGTGACGGGCTTGCTGGAGCCTATCCCAGTTCTTCTTTGGGCAGTAGGCAGGGTATGCCCTGAACTGGTTGCCAGCCAATCGCAGGGCAGACATAGATGAACAACCATTCGCGCTCACAATCACACCTCGGGACAATTTAGAATGTTCCATTACCTGCCATCCATGTTTTTGGAATGTGGGAGGAAACCAGAGTACCCGGAGAAAACCCATGCAGGCAAACTCCATACAGGAAGATCGGATCCAGAATCGAACCCTGCACCTCTGCACTGTGAGGCGGACGTGCTAACCAGTCGATTACTGTGCTGCTGTATAGGTCAACCGTGGTTTATTTTAAAGTTAGTACAATTTTATTCTGTTTGATTCAGTGGGATTATGATTACATTTAACATGACACGGCTGAGTTCTACAGAGTATAATGAAATGAGTTTCTTGTTGTCGTTTTACATTATGAATGAACTTGTCAATACTGCAAAATGTGGGATTTCTTTCAAAGCTCTCTTTCCAATAAAAGGCGTTTGAACACATATGTCTGTATATTTTAAAGTGGAACAATTACATTCGATTCAATGCACTCTCATCTTTTAAATCAAAACTGATGAAAATGTTTTTTTTTGTTTCACCCCTAGTCATTGTTGTTGCCCCTGATGGTAAAAAAAAAGTGTTTATGTCACTCAAAGAGCAAACTCAAACTGAAAATAAATGCTTAAATTAAATCGAATAAGCTTTCTGATTTCAATACATCATTAGGGCCTTCTGTGTGTAATGAATATACTCACATCAACAATTAATTCGTGACCTTTTTTATTTTGCTTCAGAAGATCATGTTAATCAATGTGAAGTTGTTGATTCAAACATAATTTTGACTGCATCAAACATGGGTTTAAGTGTTAAACGCGGAAACAGGGTTATTCAGCCAATGAATACCAATAAATGTCGTTTATTGTCATCGTGTGCTTGGCATTTAGCATTCTTAGTGACAGTCTATTTAGGGTAACTCTGGCAAAAAGTAAACTTGACAAGGTGAGAACACACACTGAGCCAAAAAGCCATCACTTATATTAATTCGAAACATTGCGGGGAGCTGTGCTGGGGAATGTTTGAGGGGGAAAAGAGATGCTTAATGGTCATAAAACCTACACATTTTTGTAGCCAGAATAGAGACGAGCGTTGATGTGTGTGCAGGAGGGTGCCCATTAACAGCCCATTATTTCAATAAACCTCCACTTGAATACCACTGACAAAATCATCTGCTCAGAAAAATAGATATTGAGGCCTTTAATCAGCCAGCCCCCTCCCAACCACTCTAGTCTCTTGTGCAGTATTTAAATTCCTCATTTGCTCACATAGGATGGGCTACTCCCCCATTGTTCTCTCAAACAAACTGGGGAGCTGATCGTGTTAACTGCACCCATGATTGATGACTGCTGATGAAATATAATAATGTCACGGCATGTCATCGTTTAGCAGAAACAGAATTAGAGACAAGGACTGTGACGATCGCTGATAAAAGTATGTTGCTGAGTTGGAATTGCTGCAAGAGAAGTGAGAGGTACGAGCCATGGAAAGACAGCTGATGTGTGAGTGAGCATGTGACTTCCTCAGCAGATTTGACACATTAAAAAAAAAAAACAAAGTGGAGAGACTTGGCTCCAAAGTTCCCCCCGAAGCTTGAATGCAAGAGACTTGGAAAGCTAGAGCTTTCCATGGCCAACGTGCAATGTCACACTGATGCTGTGAGAGAAATAGCTCATTGAGTTGATGAATAATTGAAAGCTCTGCCGAGCTAAAAGCAAATGAAACTATAAAGACTCCATGATTGCTAGATGGCTTTCAATGACTCAAAGTGGGGTTGGGGGGCGTCTTGATGCAACCTGTGACATGGCAACGTTCCACTGAATTCACAGATTAATAGCAGCAGTCTTTGTTTTTTTAAAGGAGCCAAATATACAACACTGGTTTTAACTCAGGGATTTTGATCTTTAAATTGACAAATACATTTCGAAAACCACATTTTGACATTTGCCATGTAAGGGCAAAAAAATCGCGGTGCATGTGCATATGTGGTAAATGTGCGGTGGAGGCCTGCAGAAATGCTTGACAACAAAAGACACTCAAGGAATCGTGTTTCTTTATTTCTGCAAGTATTGACCTTCACTTTATTACAACTCCAACATAGATGAGATGCTGTGTGAAATGTAAATAAAAACAGAATACGGTGATTTGCAAATCATTTTCAACCTGCGTTCAGTTGAATACAGAACAAAGACAAGATATTTCATGTTCAAACTGATGGATGCTCTTGTTTGTGCAAATATACTCTCATTTTTGAATTTGATACCTGTAACACATTTCAAAAAAGCTGGGACGAGGGCAAACACACACACAAAATAAAGGGTAAAGTTGAGAAATGCTCACAAAACAACTATCTATCTTCCAATCTATTTATAATTTTTTTGACGTGGTAGCGTAATGGAGGGTCCGAAAATGGATGGCAGTGAATTGAATGAGTTGAACATGATCAGAAACTCAAACTAAAGTGCTAATATTTTTCCATGAAATTGTATTCATGTGTCTGTTCTTTCTCTTGGCTGCTTTGCTTTGCTGTTGTTGTGTATGTTTAATTTTTTTTTTTTTTTGTCCAATTAGATTGCAGTTAATGTTCTTTAATGTCACGCAAACCTGCCCCGGTCCTTCAGAAAGTGCCTGACGATATAACATGAACTATTTTAGGAATGGAACTGTTTCTTTCACCGATCAGACTTCATCCTCACAAGCCACTGAGGTGGTCTTCAGTGACATCATTATTTTTCTATCCTCTGTTGGTTGGTCAGAGCATAACTTGTTCTGAACTATTACAGTTACTGTGCGTGGCAAGGTTACATGCTGTTGTATAATTTTTTTAGTATAATATAGCACAATAATATTGACGCTTCCTATAACTTGTCATGCAATTGTGTTGGTATTCAGAGGTGCATTAAGTCCCTGCAGAAGGCCCAGGGACTAAATTCACTTTCTGACGCTGATTAAAGATGACTTTACGTTATGTTACGTCTCCTTTTCCTGCTGATTAACGTTGGATCTGCAACATGTTGTAGGTCCAGTTTCTTGGGAATGATCATTCTACCTTGTTTAAAACTACAGTTTCTATTTATTTTATTTTTCTCAAGCATCAATATTTTTTAATGAAAATAGACCAGTACAAATAAATGTTCTTCTCCAAATGTATTTGTTCAAATGAAGGCCTCCACCAATGAACATGCTGATTCTCTTTGCAAATAAGATAAGATAAGATAAGATAAGATAAGACAAGATAAGATAAGATAAGATATCCTTTATTTGTCCCACACTGGGGAAATTTACAGCCTTCAGCAGCAAGATTGTGGGTAGAAAGAAGAAAGAAGAGAAAAGAAAACACAGTTCAATTAAGTGCAATATAAATACAAATAGCAAAAAAAAAAAAAAACCCAAAACAAAACAAAAAAAGGTTACATTTACAACAGTGCTACTGCTTCCAGTGGAGTTGAAGTGAAGTATGTTCATCGAACCCTAACCTATGCATGCTGACAAAAGTGATTCAAAAGAGTCGTTCGAAGTACAAGGTAGAAACACAGTGGATGCACATCTACGAACAGCTTCTTTGCAAATCTGCAACATCGCATACATAACCGTTTTGGACGGCCCCATTTAAATGGAGAAAATAGGAAATTTTCCAGCAAAAAAACAAAAACAAAAAAACTTTGTAGTATTTACTAGATTGTTGTCGTGTAGATTTAGAGCCTTGTCAAAAAACGTTCTGAAGTCTCAGCGACACTCTGTCATCCTCTCTCCTCCCTTCCCTCCCCTGCTTGAGGTTTTATCCACTTCACAACTACATTAGCAGTTGATTTGGGTGTAATGGATCTCCCTCCTCCCATCCCGACCCATTCCCATTGGCTGCGACTGGCCCCCAGCCCAGCCCACCTGCTCCGCGGCGCTCTGCTTAATGTGACTGGCCGAGGATGATGGATCACCTCCTGTCACTTCCACATCCTCCTCCAATCAACAACCACCCATGGAAATTGATTGTTCTAATTTGCTCTCATTATTATTATGATATTAAGCACAATATACAGACACAGCTCACTGTCAGATCTGGGCAGTGGCGTCATTAGTTACAGGGGCTGGAGAATATGCCTCGGCGGGATTTCTCCTTGCAGACGGTGAGATGTAAAGGAATCAGCGAGCACATGAGAAACACATTGCTTTTCTTAATAAGATTTGCTGTGCAGACCCGCGCTGAGGTGATGTAGCATCTAATTAAGTTCAAACATGAGCATCTGGGAAAGAGACTAAGGAAGATATGATTAAGTTCCTCCATGTTAAGTGTCGCGAGCATGTGCGACTGCTGGATTGCAGGGAGTGGGAGGTGCAAGAAAGAGAGAATTCTTGTCAGCAAACGATGCAAATACGCTGGAGAATTTCTGTTAGGGACAAGTGGGGCAGTGCCCTACCAGATCCAGCAGATGGTGCTTGGTGATTAAATTGGAAAATGATTGTGTTCAAGTAATGTTGTCTCATAATATATGTTGTTTTGGAGTCATTTACTGGAGAGTTACTGTTTGATCCCCGATCATGTTGCCGTTCGATTTCCCTGTCCTTTATTTGCTGTGTGGGACAGCATGTGGTCTTGGAAATGAACTAAAATTAATCCAAAATTATAGTAGTGGTGGCCTGTACTAATATAGAAGTGGTGATCTGTACTAGGAGTGCAGATACAAAAAAAAAAAAAAAAAACCACACAAAAAAACTGAAGATATATATGTATATGTACATATGAAGAGCTGATTTATCTCCTAATCATAAGTAAAAGTAAAAAAGTGCAGACAGAAATTTACAAGTGGTAAAAAAAAAAAAGTATGCACAATATTGTTATGATAACTTGGCACAATAAAACAAACTCCCCTGCACGTACTCCTCTTTTATTAACTTGCATCATACTCATACTGAGGAGAAGAAGGAAAAATTGCCATAAATAATTCTTGTAGCCAACAACGACAAGCGATTATCTTCAATAAAGCCATGGATGGGAATATCTTGCCTCTCCAAATCTGTTGCGTCATTATCATCAGTGCTCTCTGTTTCCCGTTCCTCCATGTTACTGTTGCTCCTGTCCCTGTCCCTTTTTCTAACCGTAAATCAACCCAGTTCACATTTAAGGTTGACTTGACCTCACTGTACTTTTTTTTCCTCCCCAGAATTTGAAAAAAAAAAATCACTATTTGTCAATTTAGGGAGTGGAAAGTACTGATATCTGTTTTCAAATGCTGGGAGCTAAAGTGATAAGTTTTGAGGAAAAGAAATTCTCAAGAATGTAGAAATACCTGAAGTACAGTCACAAAGTATTTGCACTATGTTCCTCCACACAACTGCACAATTGGGAAAATCTGAGCAATTGTGTTCATTAGATGTTATTTAGACATTGGCTTATTAGGTACAGTAGCATGTCTGCCTCATAGTCAAGGGGTCACGGGTTCATCTTTCCTGTGGCCCTCCAGTGTGGAGTTTCCCATGCTCTTCCCATGCTTACATGTCAGGTTAATTTGAAACTCTAACTTGTCCATAGATGCGACTACGACAATAAATGTGCAATTTTTTCCCATCCGGTGTATCCTGGCAGGCTGCAGTGCGCCAATGACGACGAGAGGTTCGAACATCAATTGATAGATGTTTTCAGTTTTAGTTTTACAGTGACTTGCACAGTACGATTTGTTGTTTGAGCGGATTTTTACATTGCTGTTGAAGAGAAACTCAAGTGGAAAAAAAAGCAAGCAAGTGGAGAGTAGTTTTCCCTGTATGTGGCCTTCTTAAGTGGAGAGTGGCCCATTTTCAATATAAAAATGCCACTGTGCAAATATACAGATATTAAATGCTTAAGTGTAGTTAAGCTCCCTCGGTTTACTTCACAGAGGGGGTGATGTTTTCAACATTTGGGAAGGTTTGTATTATGTACAAAAATAACAGAATACTGTACATCAATCTGTACAATGACGTTAGCAACAACCTGTACAAGTTTATTCTTTGACTATGAGCACAACCTTTCTCATTCCTCCTTTAAGATAACATTTGCCTTGGTCATCAGATCTGGAAAGGAACAAACAAGGTCAGCAGTATTGTTATTCAGAGTGCTATCCCCCCCCCACCTTTACCCCCTGCTGAATTCACAAGCCTGGTTTGAGATGGTACAAATGAGACTCCAAAAGGCCAAAGCAAATACCATGGAAATCTGCTGATCCAGATATTACCGCAGCAGCGCCTCCAGCTGTATACTACTTCGATGTTCCATGGACCAAAGTGTATCCCCAGCCATGCTGTTACCAGCCCAGGGTATATTGGATGGTGCTTACATTAACACACAGTGTCTAACAAACCGCTTACGCTCCTTTAATTGGATTACAAGGAGAGCTGCATTCCCATTGGTGAGATTAGGAGGGTCCGGGCACCGAGCCGACACCAGCATCCCCCACTTTACCCTCGCAAGAGCTAGCCATCTGATTCGTTGTCCTCCTTAACGACATGCGGATGCCAGATGTTTGATTGGTGGACTGGCGCTGGCCTGGGTGTTTATTGGTCCGTGACGGTGTAATAAGGGGGGGATGCCCTGTCAACTGCCAGAGTGTTTAAGTGTCTGCTCTGATCTAGAGTTGATTAATGATGCTATCTATTTATTTACTGGTCTTAACTACACTTACAAATATACAGTACTTGTTTATCCCAAATGTGAACGTCAGAAGAACACAATCACGCTTACCATGTATTTTGGTTCTAAAAAAACAACAACAAAAAATTTTCATTTACTGGTTTGGCCAGTGAATGGTTTTGTTTGTTTTGGTACTTGGGATTTGGAGCACTCTCGTTTTGTAAATGTAAAATGGAAATGACGGCAGTCCACACATTTCATATTTAGGTAATGAAACAAATTTAGAAAAAAAAAGGTAAGACTAAATTGAGTTTATTTAAACTCATCTCTGAATTCAACATGTCAATGAAATCATGGCGGCCTTGTGGTCAACTGGTGAATGCGTCGACCTCACAGTGCAGAAGTGCAGGGTTCGATTCCAGCTCCGGCCTCCTTGTGTGGGGTTTGCATGTTCTCCCCATGCCGGTTTTCTCCGGGTACTCCAGTTTCCTCCCACGTTCCAAAATCATGCATGGCAGGTTAATCAAACACTCTAAATTGTCCCGAGGTGTGAGTGTGAGCGTGGATGGTTGTTCATCTCAGTGTGCCCTGCGGTTGGCTGGCAACCGGTTCAGGGTGTACCCCACCTAATGCCCGAAGATGGCTGGGATGGGCCCCCCCTGCAACCCTTGTGAGGATGAAGCGGATGGATGGATAGATAAATTGATATTAAATTATGTCGTGTGAATAATCACTTTTTTTTTAATTGTGAGATGCCAAACTGATTTTCATTATTCCTATTTTAATTTAATTTAAGTAAATCAGGGGTGTCCAAACTTGGAAAATCTTTCCATAATATAAGGGTACCATTGTGCAGTCGTACCACTCAATGACAGCTGTGCAACAATGTGCAGAGTCATCGAACAGAGATAAATTGATCAGTGATTCAATATAATATGACGGTTGTGCAGTTGGTGCAGATAATCCTTCCACCATTTTTTAAGATACCAATCGCACTAATGGAATCAGGATCGTGATCTTGCTTCTTTAGAGCTTATTGATGAATTGATGCTTTGAATCAGGTGAGTCTCAGCACGGAGAAATGGAAAACAAGCAGTACATCGGCCCTTGAGGACCAAGTTTGGACACCTCTGAACGAAATCAATGTACGTTGGTTGAAAAAAAAATCAAAAACAAAACAAAAACGATTATAAGAAATTTGTAGCTGTTATTTTTCCTGATGATAATATTTCCATGACATTTTTAATTCAGTAATAATTAGAGTGGGGATGGAAACTTTTAAAGTTTTATTTGCCGTTGAAGGAACTTTAAATTGAATGTATTTTTCTGTGTATGAATGAATGTACATATATGCATGTATTGCTATTATTATATCATTATTCTATTTTGTTACTTTAAAAGGAACCACTTTAAGGCAGTGAAACACTGAATAACAACAACAGCAATCGTAATAAGAAAATAGATAAATAGATAGAAAGATATGACAGTATGCTTTTATTTCTTTCATTTTATTGAACCAAATGAATTGATGACCGAGTAAATCATTGACCTCCTTCCATGCCAGTAACGCTTTCAGCTTGGGGTGGTCAGGCTGAAAATGCAGATGTGCATTTTCATCTTGGAGATGTGCCTCTGTTTGGATAAGTGTTTGTGTGTGGGTGTACGGGAGAGAAAGGCACACTTTCTGACCTTCCACGCTTCGACCTCTCCCCTTTGGCCCGTGTTGTAAATCTTTTTTTTTTTTTCCCCTCCCTTTTCTTTCCACATTTCCCAAATCTCTGACCACTAACTTATGTGATGGCCTCGACACAAGCTGCTGAAAAGCTGGCAGCTGCTGGCCTCCTGCAAAGGCAGACCCACTCCATCATGGCACTGACACCTTAACTGTCGTGCTCTCGCTCAATGAGGAAGCCCCCCCGCCACCACACGCACACGCGCACAGTCTCTCTCATGTGCTGGTGAAAGAACAAGCACAATGACAAAATGTTCTTATTTTACACAGGTGCAACTGTCAAGTCATTGTTGCTCCATTCACACAATCTGAATCCCATTCTAAATGTTAAACTATTCTTACACCTTCAAAAAGTCAGGCTGTCCTCACTCATATACGAATTCAAAGTCAAAATATGGTGGTTTTAGAGTCCCAGTTTTCACATTGAACACTTTACACAAGAGCGAGAGCCACCCAAACAGTTCCTCCCCCCCACACACACTGGAACCAGAATGAACATTGTGTCTTAACGTACCCCGGATCGCCCCTGCAGGTGACGTGACCTTTACCGTCTTCTCTGTCAAGTAAACCAGATGGCAGCAGAGCCCAATCGGCCTGAACAACAGGCTGAGTTAATATGTAGCTTCAACAATTGTGCCCTCTTTGTTGGGAGGGAGGGGCACTCACTTGGGCTATAGCTGAAGATGGACTCTGTGTGCATTCTTGGTGGAGTTCATAAAAATGAAGCTTAAACCCACTTGATTCATCACTGTCTCATTTGGGCAGGAACGCACACGGACATGTAGCAAAGAAAGGAGGGCTCGGCATAACGTGTTATTATGTGTTGTGAGGGAAGTGTGAAGTCAGCAATGAAAACTGCAACAGCGGTGGCAACATTACACCGTTACGAATTATGAGGAAAACATTCGTTGTTTTGCTTTTCTAAATCATCAATGCAATTTAGAGTGAGGCCTGTTTTTTTAAAATGAAAATGGTTTTATTGAACAAAAACACCAATAATCATTTTTATTTGAAAAAAAAAATCCAATTCCCAATCATTCATTCATTTTCCGAACCACTTTATCATCACTAGGGTCGCGGGGGGTGCTGGAGCCTATCCCAGCTGTCTTCGGGCAGTAGGCGGGGGGACACCCTGAACCGGTTGCCAGCCAATCGTAGGGCACACAGAAACGAACAACCATCCGCACTTACACTCACATCTAGAGACAATTTGGAGTGTTTAATCAGCCTGCCATGCATGTTTTTGGAATGTGGGAGGAAACCGGAGGACCCAGAGAAAACCCAACCAAGCACAGGGAGAACATGCAAACTCCACACAGGAAGGCCGGAGCCAGAATCGAACCCGGTACCTCTGCACTGTGAAGTTGACGTGTTTGTGACTCAATTCACAATCAATCAAATCAAATTATTCACAATGGCTGGTGATCGAGCCAACAACCTCTGAGTTGGGAGATGATTACTCTACCACTGAATCATGCCACACCATTGGTGCCCTGTCTGACAGGAGAACTAAGACATAATTTCCACTTTTTATCCCATGGCAGGAAAGACATTCAGTGAGAAATTTCCCCCTTTTTACAGATGTCAATTTGATGCAATCACACTCCAAGTGTCACTCATCGGTCTGCCACTTTGCTGACATCCCAGCCTTGTTGGTGCACAGGCACAAACAACAGTCAAGACCTGTCCTCCCACCCGGAGGTGGAGGGAGGCTACCTTCTCGTCTCAGCCAAGAACGTAAGGAGCTGCCGCATGCCACGCCATGAGTTTGAACCCATCTTAAACTGAAATGTAGCAAAAAAATGATAGCTGGAACAGGAGGTGAATGAAAACCAAGAAAAAAATTGGGATCAAAATCATCATTTCAATGTACCCAACACGGATGCTAGCTACATTTTGGCCACAAGCTATTGATATTCCACCCACATAAAATTATAAACTTGGTCACCAGTAAATATCTCTCTAACAATCTAACAATCCGGCATGATTCCATTCAGTGGGGGAAAGCGGACCTCTTAGTGTTTGCGCCCGGCAGAGGTGGGTGACGCTTGCTTGAAAGGGAGGCTTGCCAGCAAGCACCTCTCTCTCTTGACCCCGCACTGATTGCAGAGACCCAGGGACATCGCCAGCCACCGCCTAATACTAGCATCGAGAAGTCCACCCACCATGCTCAACCAAAGGATGCAAGTAAGTGTGAGGCTTCACCGTCACTACAATATCCTACACTAACTGCATTTCTTTGGCTTGGCAGCAGATGAGTTGTGCTCGCTTCCAAACCCGGAAATGTATTTTTAGCGTGTATGAAACCCTGCATGAGTGGGCCACAACCATTAGTTTGGTCTGCGTACACTGCTGCTTTCAAGTGCACCTTGGAGAGTCACCAAGTCTTCCACTGTCACAACTGAGAAAGACACGTTAGACCGAAAAATGGTGCCATCTTCGGTAGCCATCGCTCATCACAGCTCACCTGTGTTCTGAGTTTGGTCATGTGAGGTTTGCAAGCTGAGCCATGATTGGTTCCTGAGCCCTGATCAGCTGTGATGTCATTTTCAGTCAACAGCATGTGGCAAAATGGCCGCCCCTTTAAATGGATAAAACAGGTGGATTTTGCTTCTTAATTCATATTCCACATTTGCAATATTAATCAGAATATCGTGTTTAAACTAGTGGGGCTGCATAGAACATTTTTTTGAATTTTTGTGATTTCACTTCCCATTTCAGTAGAACAACAATGGCAACAACAGCAACAACTTTTTGTCAGTATTTCAGTGAATGCCCTCGAAAGGGTGCATCAAATACCCTGTTTTCAGGTAGATTGTTATAGTAAATAATTTCTACAATGACATGTTGAAGTCAAATTAAAGTCTAATAACCCAACAATTTCTCTCTATGGAGTTGAATTTCCGTGAGTGGTTTTTAAATGGCTACATCTAATTGTTACAGAATGTCCGTAAAATAAATTCTTTACACTTGAGGGTAAATATTAAGTGATGTATTCCAATTATATGACGTGATGACACAGTCATCTCATAGCAGAGATGGAGCCAGTCTCTTTCATGAATAATACAACTGAGAATATCACTAACATCTCCATTGTGGGCCTCTAGTCCAAAGCACAATCACTTCGCTTGAGATCAGGGTAATTTTCTATGCAAATGAGCTGCCGTCATTGTTCCCGCCTCGTTAATCTGGGCGTGGGCTCCTTTGACAAACCCCTCTGTGATTGATGAGGCCCTGACAGCTCCAATGTGTGCATGCATTTTCACAGATTGACATCATCATTAAGGAGCCGAGCGAGCAGAGCTTTGAATCACTGCAGATTTACTCCCCCCGCCGGCTCATGCACACACGCCACACAGGCAAGCATCTCACTTTAACAACTACACAGGCACAGGTTAAGGCTTGCGTGGAGTCTCGTGTAAGTCTCTCTCTCTCTCTCTCTCTCTCTCTCTCTCTCTCTCTCTCTCTCTCTCTCGCTCTCTCGCTCTCTCTCTCTCTCTCTCGCTCTCTCGCTCTCTCTCGCTCTCTCGCTCTCTCGCTCTCTCTCTGTGTCACACATGCACAAAAGAACGAAGCAGTCCAACAGCTGAGGGCTCCCTTCTGCGGGGCAGGCGGCAGCACTGGCTGCTTGGATCCGTCATGTTGAAGTTAATTGGTGTAGGCTTTAAGCAAATTTCCAGCAGCACTCCCCATCACTGCACCACTTGATGGGTGAGCCGCTGTCACATGGCACCTATTGATTCACCCAGGGGTGGAGATGACTCCCAAGGTGCTCCCTATGTCAGTGTCACCCTGTCAGGCAGCTCAGGATAGGTCCTCTCTCAAGAAAATGCTGCACCCGTTTTTAATAAGGGCATGAAAGGTTGTGAAGAGTATCTGGTTTGCTAAGTTCTGTTTTTCTAAATGTTCGATAAGTCATACGCTAAAAGTCTCGAGATAACAAAAGACAGAGACCTCAAGCTTGCCTAATAGTGAACCATAATTTATGTCATGCTTTTCCTTTATAAATGCTTTTTAAGTTTAGTCTTGTGCTTTGTAACGGGGCTGTACTGGGTGTAATGGGTGAACGTAGAATCGAAACAGGCTCGAAGTGAGGCAGTATATCAAACTATCCTAATAGCAAAACCACACTTCTTGTGGAAATGAATTATAACTATTGTTTATTTATAATGCTTAAGCACTAAACACTCTATAGTAGAAGTATGTGGGAGAAAGTAAAAAAGCAAGGAAAATAATTAAAATATTTCAAATAAATTTAATATTGTGATATGCCCTTGTATATGATTTTAATGGGACTAATTTGCAAATTTTCAAAACTTATGTGAAAAGAAAATCAAAGAAAATGAGTGATTGTTGTCGTGAGTGTGTTTTTAAGGGTTACTGGTTTACCAAGAGTAGCAATAGCATTGAATGACTGGTAAATATCACCAAAGTTCATCGCTGAAAGTGCTAATGAGTCACACAGTTGAGCGTTTCATTCTTCTGAAGTCGATCTTCGAGTTAATTTAGAAATGGGAACATGCTTTTTAGTTTGCCCCCAAGCTAACACGAGAAACATGGCGCGTGCTGGATGAGCAGGAACGGGGAGAGACAAAACGCTGCCTGAGTGGAGGCAGCTGCAGATGAGCAAATAAAGCATTCAATATTTATGGCTGAAATTAAAATCAGATAAAGATGTCACAAATTACTGCGTCGCCGCCTTCCTCTCCTCACTCCCAGGCCTGTGGTCCTGACTCTCTGGTAGTCACAACTCTCGATGCTCTCAGTGAAAGAGAAGCATTATTCCTTCGTAGGCCAATGTCTTCAAAGACAGTAATGAATGCAATGCAGTGACCCAGAAAATGGACTTTAGAGAAGGAGCGGGGGGAGAAAAAAAAAAAGCAATCTTGCGTTAGTGGCGGAGCATTATCACTTTACTCCCCTCCCCTCATCGCCTCTCCTCCTGGGCTAGTGTGTGTGCGATTGTGCATGTGTGTATGGGTGTTTGTGTGTGCACCTGCTATTATGTGTGCATCTCAAAGGCCTTATGTGCCTGAGTGCATTCATGTGAGTTTGTATGCACACTTGCTTCTGATTGTGTGTGCGTGTGTGTGTGTGTGTGTGTGTGTGTGCCCGCCTGCGAACCAGTGGGTGAGCTGAAGTCTCAATCAAGAGAGAATGGGCGCAGCCTGACAGGCAGGCCCATTGTGGGGTTAATTAAACACTTCAGGTTTAACACCCCATCCCTGTCGTTAACCCAAACACTGGCTCATCACTCATCCCTGCCACACTTCAGTTAGAGAGCAGCACGGGAGGCGTGCAAAGGAGGGCCACAACGGATACGTCACTGTGGATGAACGTGCCGTGGTTGCTGCATGTCAGATGGCCGAGGCAGTGAGGTTTTTTTTTTCTCGATGAAAATTAGGGTTGAAAAATTCCGGAAACTTTCAAAGTTGGAACCTTCCCATGGGAATTAAAATGAGCTTATGGGAATATACTGGACACGATTGTATGAGGAATTTACAAAATTGAAGGTTGGTTGTTGACGAGGAATTTAAATATAGTTTAGGAAACGTTTCGCCAAATCATAAGAATAATAAGAATAAGAAAACCTTTATTAGTCTCACAATGGAGAAATTCCCAATTCACAGCAGCAAAGTTATGAAAGGAAGAAGTAGAACAACAAAATATAGGAGCTGCTGGAAAAGCAGCCACTCACGCGGCGCCATTTTGAAGTCAAAATAACAAAAATAACACAGTACGTAAGGGTGCAGAGCTGTGAGTCGGACAGGCTTCTCTGCAGTACGGGAGCGCCGCAGGGGACTGTTCTGGCTCCATTCCTTTTCATCCTCTACACCTCGGACTTCAGACATGCCACTCCAAACTGCCACCTTCAGAAGTTCTCTGATGACTCTGCGATTGTTGGCCTCATTACAGAGGGGGACGATCGGGAGTACAAGCGACTGACGAAGGACTTTGTGGACTGGTGCCAGCAGAATCAACTCCAGATCAACCCTAAGAAAACTAAGGAGTTGGTTGGACATAGAGAGGGTGACCTCCTACAAGTACCTGGGTGTTCTTCTCAACAACAAACTGGACTGGTCGACTAACACGGACACCCTGATTAGGAAAGGTCAGAGCAGACTTTTCCTACTCAGGAAACTGAGGTCTTTTGGGGTTCAGGGGTCACTCCTTAAGACTTTCTATAACTCGGTGGTGGCCTCAGCCATCCATTATGGCATTGTCTGCTGGTCAGGCAGCATCTCGGCCCGGGACAGGAAGAGATTGGAGCGA
>CAAKHF010011508.1:7322-17537 GCA_901007745.1 Hippocampus kuda
GTTCCTCTCTCTGTAATGACCTCCCATTGAACATTCGGCAAGCCCCCTCGCTGACATCTTCAAAACCCTCCTCAAAACTCACTTGTATTCTTTGGCATTCGACTCAGCATGACTTATGACTTAGATTTGTTCTCGGTTTTACTGTTTGGTGCTTTCTACCGTCTTTATTACCGATTTGTTTTTACTGTTTATCATACATATGTTCAATTGATCCATGTACAGCACTTTGTATGCAGCGATGGCTGTTTGAAAGTGTATAAATAAATACAGTTGACTTGACTTGACTTAACAACGACAGTGAAAGCCAGACAGGCATCGTATTGCTTACTAAACTGTGGCTTTATTCCATCCCACTTCAGCAGCAAACAATGTGCTAGTCGCTCGTGAGAATAGCGGCAATCGGGGGTTTGCCTCAAGACCTTTCGGCTGATGTTGGACTCGTCCGCTAGCCAGCTTGAACTAGCTGGCTAGGACTAGCCAGCTAGTTTAGCTAGGACTAGCCAGCTAGCTTGTGCTCTGCTTTGGCATGTTTCTTTTCACAAAAAGATTGTTTTCTCTGCTTTTTGGTAAGAAATGTGTTTTTGATGAAGCTAACCAATGGTCTACTGCTGATTACTAAAGATTGAAAAAAGATGGTAAACTTTTTTCCTTTGAATAAAGAAGAAAATCTACTTTTTCTTTTGGTCTGGGTTTTTTTGGGGGGGGTCAATATTCTATCGGTCTTGAAAGATTGATTAAAATGCTCTAAAATTGCTAGCAATGTGAGGAAATCTGTTTGAAAACGTTGCTGGCCAATAGAGTGAGGGTTTTTTTTTTTGTTGAAAAATGCTTTTAAATTGGATCATTAATTTTTCGTGTGTCAATATAAATTTGTATTAATTTTTAAAAAAAAATCATAATATTTTCCAAAATCTACCAGCTTCACAAACCAAATTGTGCTCCAATAATAAAGATGCATTTGGAGGCAACAGACAACCCCTCGGTAACTATTCGAGTCAATTGGAAGCCTGAAGACAGGGCATCCCAACTTTTTTTTAAGAATCGTACATGCGACCATTAATTAGTTGTACTCATGAATATGTACTCCAAAGAACGATAAATAATTGTATAGAAGAATAGATGGATACTCACACTGGGTGTATTCTTGCAAGAGGGCAAATTCTGCGGGGGTCAGCGTGACCCAAGTGTCCTGGCTGCTCATCATGGTACTCAGGCCTCACCGAGCAGCATTTTTGCTACACTTAATCCAAATCAATGAGCGATTTCAATGTGAGCTGTTAAGACAAAGGCAAGAAGGTAAAAGGAGTAGAAGAATATTGATATGAAAATGTGTCACATTTGAATCAAATTGAGGCATCATGTTCCACACACATTGTCGGGCTGAGCCAAAAAATGCTTCGCTATTTAGCATGGCACATTTATCAAGGAGATCTGCTTGCAGTTGTGGTTCGTTGGACAACTTCCCTGGTCGGAGTTGGTCACAGCACAAGCCCTTGAAATGTACCTTAGATGGCAGCTTTAAACCAAGAAAACAACAAGAGACTTCTCGTTTCGTTTCAGGCATGGTTTCCAAACTTTTTCGTGCATCCTGTTATGACAGAGATGTCAAAGCAATTTCATGTCAATGGGTCAAATTGGGATTTTGGGGCAGGTGGGGGGGTGTCATTGTTTTTTTCTAGTGAGATTCAAACCAACAAACAGAGCCACCCAATGTCAAGTTGCGCCATCTAATTAGTGTAAGTGGTTCATTTTTTTTTTTCATCAAAGTGAGAACCCCGCAATTTGCCCCAAATGGCTGCTTCAAACCAAAATGGCTGACTATGTGTTCTATTTCGCGCATTAATCTGTGAGACTCCTCCTTCCTTGTGTTTTGTTATGATCAACATATCCACCCAATTTCGTGTTGACCGGTGAAACTGGTATTGGGGGGGGGGGCTATTTTTCTAACTTTTCATGAGATATGCTACTGAGAGAGTTATGAGGGGTAGAATTTGAGACAATGTTCAGCAGGATACACATACTAGCAAAGAATTTTGAGTTTTCAGGAATGTCCCATATCCCCACAGTATATAAACAAAATTTAATTAAGGACCCAGCAAGCATAGCTAGATATTAGGGATAGGTGTCTGTTGGTGCAGCATCCTAGCCTAATGCAACAAGTGCAAGAGTCTGTTTTTTGTTTTTTTGCATTCTGGGCTGTGTCCGTTGGCATCGTCAGACTGAGCTGTTGCTATGATGATGGCGCAAGCAGCTCCCCAGACTCTAAATGAGACCACCATTTACACAGCCCGCATTTAATCGCTCGTTGCAGTTGTTGGGAGCCCAAATGATGCACAACCCATTAGGGACAAACAACTAACCCAGTGTCCACATCATTACGTTAGTGTCTCAGTTGTGTGCAGCCTAAAATGACTGCAAGTAGTCACCACGCATGCATGATAACAATTATTGAAATATCACACACAAACACACCCACATGCACTGCGTTTTCCCGATATCCTAAACTGGCTTATCTTGTCATTCCGAGGCATGCTTCATAAGCGGCATCCTCACGTGTGTGCTCACGCTTCAGTGCGCCGTATCCATCAAGAGACGGAGAGTGCCTTCCCAACACACATGCAAAAAAAACAAAACAAAAACCAACAACCATACACACGTTCACACACATTGCGACACTCATGCTTCAATAAGACGATGAGATGAGGTCAACATGCCGGCGCTCACCTGCTACAGAGTCCAGGGAGCAGATCGCGTTCCCAGATGAGTCTAGAAGATGCGCTGGTCGCTCCAGATAGTGCGTCGTGATTGCGCTTATCATTCAGAGAGTGGAGAAGAGGAGGTGGCGGTGATCCACCGGGGGATCCAGTGGGTGCTGAGGCAAGAGTCTTTCTATTGTAATTAGATGTTGACTGTGGAGAAGAAGAGGCGGTGCCGATTCAGTCGAGGATCCAATTGGTGCTGAAGAGTGTGGATTCTTTTTTTTCAATTAGAAGAGGTAGTAGTGATCCAGTGGGTGCTGGGGAGAGGTGGCAGTAATCCAGTTGAGGATCCAGTGGTTGATCCGGTGGAGAATACGAGGAGGGATTCAGAGTATTTTGAATTAAACATCAAGTGTGGATAACACCAGAAAGGGATCCAGCAGTGGCTCCACTACGATCTCGTGGGCGGGGGGTTCCATTCAAAGAAGTGATCCAGTCAGTGATCCAGTCGAGGATCCAGCGTTTGAGCCAGTGGAGCATTCAGTGGATGCCGGGACTAGAGGTTCTTTGTTGTGATTAGATTTCAAGTGTGGAGAAGGCAGCTCTGAGCCAGTGGATGATCCATTGAATGATCCAGCAGATGATCTTGTTGGGATCCAGTGAATGTTGAGGCACGAGTGTTAATTTATGCTTCACATCGATGTCAAGTGTAGAGAAGAGGTGGCTATGATTTAGTAGAGGATCAAGCGGATGCCGAGTGTACTTTTTTTTTTTTTTTTAATTAGAAGTCAAGTGTGAAGAAGAGTTGGAGCATCCACATGGGTGATCTCGTGGAAGATTCCAGCAGATTTTCCAGTGGGCGCTGTTGAGGCTGAGGAGTGTGTCCATTGTCATGAGATGTTCAGTATAGCAAACACACAGTGTTGGCCCAATTAAGGATCCAGTGAGGTTTCGTGCTTGATTCCAGTGGTTGATCTGGTGGATGGTCCGGGGCTGATCCAGTTAAGGATCCATTGGATGGTGCAATGGATAACGAGGCTCTGGTTTGGGCTTTTCAATCAGATGTCAAGTATGTACACAGAAGGTGGTGATTTAGTGGAAGATCAAGTGCATGTGGAAGCAGGAATCCAGATTTCGACTTGGATCTTGAGCGTGTACGAGAGACGGCGATGATTCAGCAGCATGAAGTGGGAGTCAAGGCAAAAATCTGTACTTCTGAACAGGATGGCTGTGTGTGAAGATCTGGTGAAGGATCCAGCGGTTGATCCAATGGCCGATCCAGCGAATGATCCAGTGAGTGCCGAGGCAAGAGTCAAGTCTGTCTGAATTCGATGTCAAATATGAAAACGTAGGGGATGGCGATCAGTGAAGGACCCAGTGGTCGAGTCTGCGAACAATCCAGCGGGTTCTCAGGCAATTGTATATATTTCAGATTTAAATGTTGCATGTGAAGAAGGGGGAGTAGAGATCCAGTGAATGATCCAGTGTGTGCTAAAGCAAGCCTTTTTGAAAGTCATGATAAGAGGTGTCAATCCTGGGGTCGATCCACTGAGTGCTCCATTGGATGCTGATGTATTTCTGAATTAGATGACGAGAAAGAGGCTACGGTGCTGCTGTTTGTTTTCCTCCAGTCAAAGACGTCTGAGAGCGAGAGAGCGAGAGAGAGAGAGCAGACTCATCACTTTTCCCGGCCCCTCCCCCCTGTTTCTCTCTCCTGTCAGCATGAACGTAGCATCAGTTTGCATTCAGTGCGACAGCCTCTAGTGCGCCAACCTTTGGGGAAACCTCTCCAAGGAGATCCGGTGAAAGATCCAGCGGATGATCCACTGGCCGGATGATCCAAAGGACAGGTGAAAGAGACGAGAAGGATTTATGGAAGCATGCATGCTGCATTCCATATTCATGTGTGATTTCAATCCAGCACCTCGACAAGTCGAACTGTAGAGTGGTACCCAGTATATATGATGGCAATGTATTCCAACAGACAACTGGATTGGATCATGCATTCCAACACATTAACTGAATGGAACCTTCCCTAATGGAAAGTGTATCTGGTACCTGGGCCTTCAATGGGGATTTATCGGATGTAATCAACCACTTAAGACTCCCACTAGCACACATTAATATTATACAAAAACACAACATACTGTATGTACGTTAATCCAATTTATCATGAGTTTGCTGTCCTGTGACTTTGAGGATTTTTTTTTTTTTTTTTGCACAATTAATAATTTATATGGTTCTCAGTCTGGTCTATTCTGGGTGTAATTCTATTCTTCCTCTTCTAGATGGTAGTCTACAACTTACTCCGAGAAGATGTTAATTTGATCCAAAAACAAGAAGATAAATGAAGAAGACATATAACCCAGAAGTCATCGGCACGGCCTTGTTTCACAATTTCATGTCATCCTCCGGAACCCCGGAACCCTGTTTTTAAATGCTACAGGAAGCAACGGCAGTTTTGCTCCTCAAAGTCTTGCCTAGATTGAGAACGGACACCTGCTTATGTCATCGAGACAAATTTGAAATCAAATTGGCTTGACAAATCAAGAAACAGTCCTGTTGCTACTATAGTTCAAGAAGAATTTACCAGCTCAACTGACTGTGAAGTTCTTGGGCAGATTAAATTGATTTGGCAAGACAAAAAGGCTGAAATGTGTTTGGGCAAAAAAATTAATAAAAAATAACATCCACATCTGTGGAATGGAAGCAGTCTAGCCGAGAGAAATGCCCACAAATGAAGACAATAGACGGTTGGAAAGAAATAAATAGAATTACATGGAATAAATATTAGAATTCAGTAATACTGTACAAACAAAGACGAATAGACTTCTACTATTACTTGAAGTGATTTGGTAAGATGCTTCAATGTTAGTCATTTTTTGTACAGGATAAAAAATATACGTTTGTGAATATAGCTCTATAATCTGTCTAAAGGTGTTGCGCCACCATTTATGGCCAAATATCTGTTGCCTCTAAAAAAAAAAAATAAAAATAAAAATAAATCAATACTAACCATTAGTATGTCGATGGCAATTTGCATTATTTTTTGTACGAGTATGTACGAGTCATCTTATGGCCACCCCTTGGCGAGTTGTTCTTTCACCCTGCAGACCCCAGTGAAAAATTGAAAATTTTCTGTCTCCGCCCCTGGGCTGCGGAGACCACTACACCACACAGTCAAATGGGAACGGCTCATTTAGTGCACCCTCATCTCATTCGCTGAAAAGTGAGCAGTCGCCATGGCAACCTTTAAGTGCACAATAACCCGCTACAGTCGATTCACATCGCTGCTTCGTCTTTTTCTCTCCAAGTAGATGAGCTTTGGAGGCAAAAATGTGAAATAGTGTTTATCTTGTGAGGCCAGAGGAGTAAATGGATCTCAATGGAACCACTGGATACATAATTCTATCACTTCACTTGTACTCCACTTATGAGGCTAAAAATAGCAGCGTCGTTTGCCTGCCTGAATGGGCTTCATTATGTAAGCTCCAAAAAAGTCTACGGGGATGACCCAAGGCGAGGTTTTCTTTCCCGAGGGGACGGAATCCATGACGGATCGGCCTCCTCACAAGGAGGAGCGTGGCTGATCATGCCGATGCACATGACTTAATATGCCTCCATCAAATGCTAATTGTCAACATCCTCAACGGGACACTTCATTACGAACACCTACCATTAAACATTCTGCCTGGTAACATGAGTGAAGTCAGACAATATTCACATGGTGGTTGGCACAATCAAATAAAAAGAAAAAAAAATTGTCAAGGTGGTGAAAATTAAATGAGTTAAAATGAAATAATTGTCCAAGTAACATAATCACAGTACATTAAAAATAATGTCTTAAAAGTGTAAAGTAAAAAAAAAAAATGAAATAATTGAAAACAAATCTAACTATGAATAAAGTATATAAATATTCAAAATAAGTTCAAATGAAAAGACTTCCAATATATACATAAAAAAATAATTCCAAACAATACAGTGTGTCAAAAGTAAAAACAAAATTTTCAAAAGGAAAGACAAAAATAAACACTAAAATAATTCAAAATGAAATAATAAACTGTATCAGAAGCGAAATAAGTTAACAAAAAGAGCGATAATAAAAATGACTTGTATTTAAAATGCACTTTGCATTTCACAGAATTCTCAAAGTGATTCAAAGTCAAATATCTAAATATTAAATGTTACAGCAGACAGCTGATGAATTAAAAATGATAAACACATGATAGGTTGCATTCACAGTAAAAGAAGCACCAACAAAACTCAAATCAAGCAGTTTGTACAATACAAGCAACGGAGAAAACATACACAAAAGTGTCATCTTAAGCTTCTTTTCTTTTGTTTTCTGTTCTTTCCTTTTTTTTCCATCCAGATCTAATGAGCAACGATGGATGTTATTGATCGTGACGACATTTTGTCGAGGGTTAAGCAGCAGGCCTCGGGCGTCCATTTTACGATGCTCCTCCGACCTAGCGCCATCAATATGTCTGTCCTGGTCTCATTTTATGACTTGCGATCATTAAACAGAAAATTGTGTTAGAATCGATCGATAGAATGATTAGTCGATTGCCGCCAAGGGTTTGGGTTCAGGGTTTAATGTCAGGATGCATACAGTGCGCCTGGAAAGTATTCACAGTGCTTTGTTGGCAAATAATTATTATTTTTAAGACAGAAATCACATTTTATCCAAAACTGAAGCGTTGTGAATACTTTCCGGATGCACTGATTCAGAGCGCTTCACTTTTTGTTGTGAATTTGAAGGAAAACAATACAATGCACGACTTAGCCACTGGGGGCAGTATAATCCAGTCTTGCAGACAGAAACAAAGAAGAGTAGTCTTTGGTAATATTAGTTCTTCGCTGAAGAGAAAGAAGACACGCCTATGATTATTTTGAAAGCATGTTCATGAGCACATGCACACATGCATCCAAGAAAATACAGACCGGTTGTGCCATCTGTTCTGGTGCTCATGCATGACGATTATGATGAATATGATAATATCATATCGATGAATATTCGCAGCTGCTTGTAGCTTCTGCTTTGACACTGCATTAAAATGAAACGAATAACGGCAACAAATCCTACTTTTAAACCGAAATCATTTATTAAAACCCTAACCCAGTTTCAAAACCCAACTTTCAAACCCTACACCTGTCTTGTAACCCTACTTTCAAACTCCAACATTTTATTAAACCCTACTGTCAAACCATACACTTTCCTGAAACGCCATTTTGCAATCCTACTTTCAAAACCTAATCGTGGCTTGAAAGCCTACTTTCAAACCATGGCTTAGAACCCTACTTGTGACTAAGTGATGCCGTCGGGCACCACATTGGTGAGCCCTGCTCGAGTCCAACCACAACTTGCATCCTCACCCAGTCTTGAAACGTCAGAGTGTTTCAACCTATAGTAAACCCTGTACATAATAAATAAGGTGGTGTAATCTATAAAGTTTAGTCAAAAAATAGCAACGGTAATTAAAGTATTGTATCGCTTTATTTGTTGGATGTACTATATTATAATACTTGGATCTTAGGCAGATGAAGCAGATGCTGACCGGGAAGGAAACAGTGCCATCTGCTGTGCAACATTTTTCTCCACCACAAATTGTCACATACGGAGGTACCACTATAATAATAATAATAATACATTTTATTTATAAGCGCCTTTCAAGACACTCTACTTACGAACGTTTCTTCATACGAAATTTTGAAGTTATGAAACGCCTCAACAGGAAAATATTGCTTCTTGTTACGAATGAAATTTCAACATACAAAAGGTAAAAATACAGTATGGCCTGCTACTCGCAGCTCCGAGTTTCCTGAACGCAACAGAGTTATAGCTGCTCTGCCATTGACTATTACCGAGCATCATCCTGGCATCCAATTGGCTAAGAGCGACCTCTCCCGTCTGTGTCCGTGTTCATGCAGCGTCCTCATCATTCGCCATTCGGGCCACAAGGTGTTACGTTTTACGTAAATGTGAATCACCCAGAAAAAGTGTTCACCAGTTGGGCGATCACTTAATATGCTGATGTTTGCCTTGGACATTTTCGAAGGATTGTTAAAAGCCGACAAAACAAACGTCCTTGGATCAGTTTACAAGTTTACAAATGTTACAGTTACAGTTTACAAAACGCCAGGCAAAAACCACTTCTGAGAGAGAACATGGAATAAAGAGGGTAAAAAACAATGCGGAGTTAAAAGTTAAATGACCATCATTTTTATTCTTTACTCTATTCTTTGTTTTTTACATTATGCACAACTCTCATTTATTGTGCAATAAACTATTGTAACGTGTATGTTACATATTTTGATGCATATTTATGCTTTAGAAAACATTTATGTCTGAATTTTGGGGGGGGCTTGGAACGAATTAGGGCATTTACATGGAAAATGCGTCTCTACTTTCAAAAGGTTCTAGTTAAGAAATTTCTTCCAGAACCAATTAATTTCGTAAGTAGAGGTACCACTGTATCACAACACTGGCAATGCACCACTCTGATCGTCAACTTCATTTTTTCACATGCTTCAATCCATCCAGCTATGCATCATGAAAAAAAAAGAGGTTAAGTAATACCTTTCTTTTGCAAAGTGACAGTGACTAAATGGGCTGTTGTTTAAGAGGCTAAAAAGCAAAAGATTTTTTAAAAATCCTTCAGTGTATGGAGTAACCTTCAGTGTATGGAGTGAACATGAGGCGCCACGGTCCGCAGTTCCGAGGTCTCAGTGAGACTTCATCTTGAGGGAGAGCAGTTGCGAGAAACTCTGCAGAGCCCAGTAAAGCACACTGAAGGACACCAAGGCCTGTGAAACACACGGACACGTTCCAAGTTATGACTACAGTGTTGCAGTATTACACAGTAAAACAGACAGAGGGAGACAAAGACTTGCATAACACACAACAGACTGGAGGACAAATTTTCCAGCATTGCATTCGTAATATGACATTAGTAGTATTAGAGTACTACATTTTCAACAGTACTAGTGTTACTTCATAACATTTTCCACAATTCAACAAACTCCCCGACAAGTCCTTACCCTGGTTTGAAACTCTCATTTGAACCTGTTACTTGAAAGACTGTCTTCAAGCCCATTATTGAAATCCGAACCCATGCGTGAAACTCAGATTTGAGGCCCTAAGAAAGACTTCAAACCCTATTTTGAAACCCTAATGGAAAACATGCTGAATGGAAATCATGCACTGCAGATATTTAAAAAAAACAAAAAAAAAAACAAAAAACAATGTATACTTAATTTTTGAATGTATTGGTAGAGTGTAGGCCAAATGCTAAAATATATATATATATTTTAAAAATTGCACAATACCTCCATGGCGTTATGGAAAAATGCTGTTTTTGAACATATTTGCGAGTACGTTTGAACATATTCATTCGTATGTTAGAAAGTACTTGCGAGTACTCTTGAATGTATTTAAATACATCCAAAAGTACTCACAAGTACATTGAAACGCATTTGCAAGTCAAAACATTTTTACTCTCCATTGGCAGCTCCA
>CAAKHF010011508.1:17774-31040 GCA_901007745.1 Hippocampus kuda
TATATATATATATATATATATATATATATATATATATATATATATATATATATATATATATTAAAAAAATTGCACAATACCTCCATGGCGTTATGGAAAAATGCTGTTTTTGAACATATTTGCGAGTACGTTTGAACATACTCATTCGTATGTTAGATAAGATAAGATAATCCTTTATTTGTCCCACACTGGGGAAATTTATTTTAGAAAGTACTTGCGAGTACTCTTGAATGTATTTAAATACATCCGAAAGTACTCACAAGTACATTGAAACGCATTTGCAAGTCAAAACATTTTTACTCTCCATTGGCAGCTCCACGCTTTCGTAATATTTGTCTTTGAACAACCGAATTCAAATCCTAATCCAGTTGTAAAAATTCTAACCCTGCCTTGAGACCCTTACTTCCAAACCCTATCCATGTTTTGAAACCTCAACCCTGGCTCGATACCCTACTTTTTAAACCTCAACCTTAAACTTATTAAGTTTTATTTACAAAGCATCATACTTAGCATTAAACTGTCATTTTATTCTCATATAAACATTTTGGTCTGTTTTTGGCGTCATCTGTTTTTGCGATGAATCAACATCAAAGCGCTTGTCAATAAAAGTTTGATGTTTTTCCCTCCCAGAGTGGCCTCTTAATATTTTGACATAATGTAGAATTCCCTAAATCCTAATTATCAGCTTTAACCTGGACCATACAAAAACCCTCATTTTACTCAATTTGCCACAATAGGAGACATCTGCTTTTGCTTTTGAACTCTACATATAAAACGCTTGAAATCCTCTCCTTGGAAACCCGAACATTGCTGATTTTAAAATGTATTCATGTTGTCTTGTCAAAGTTGATTTTGCTCTGACCAACCAGTCAGAGTGTGGAAAAATGATGTCATCAAGGGCCAGCGCTATGGCCGGCTGCGGAGAAATTTCAAATCTGATTGGTAAAACAAACAATTGTATTGCTCATATAGTTGAAGTTGACATGGGCCAGCAACGACTTATTCCGAAGGCCATGGGCAGATTAGATTGACACGACAACATAGAGGCTGAAACCTGATTGGCCAACAAAACCTAACATCCACAAGTGTGAACGTACGCTACGCTTTAGTCGAGCATAGCGCATGAATAAAACAACAGGAACATCCTGCTTTCTATCCTCAACTGTTCATTCATCATCACTAACATCACGTCGTCACGTCCAAGTGACACAACACACATGGACGACACATGTGAGCACCACTAACGCAACATGTCATCACAACCACAACACATGCTCACAACTGTAAACCGTGTCGAACCAGACCCCATTTGACATCATGCTTGCAGACGTAGCCTAATCGGTGCATATCGTCACTCTCGGGTATGCCGTGAAGCCCCGGGCATAAGGCCGACGCGTTCCGGTCCACACCCGCCCTCAATAGGTGAAAATCTGCGAAATACAGAGCAGCCAATTTTTTTTTTTCCGTCGGTTTTTACCTCTCCCAAATGCTTGAAACACATTTTAACCCTTTCTTGCACCCTGTAACCTGATAAGATGTCCACTGTAGTAACGGCTGTCCCTGAAAGGGTTAATGTATTAACTTATTCAGTACCAGCCAATTCGAGACCAAGTCTGAAAAGATGTTTAAAAACGTCTTTGGGAGTGAATGAGTTAAAAGAAGCAAACAAATCAATGGGATGGAGGTCTCACTGTACTTCCAGTGGTTCAAAAACACACAGCGGTGCTCCTAAACGTTCCTGTCTTGTGTTGAGTTGCACTTTCACCAGAGAGCAACATGTGTTCTGTCTGGTGTGTGTTTGTGTATGACAGCAATATTTCTCATGGTTGCGCTCCAGTCTCTGGTGGGGCGTAAAGCTGGCCAGTGTAGCCTTCCTGAACGCCGAGCTCTCATAGGAGTGGACAGGAAGTTGTAGTTGTGCATGTGTGTGTGTGTGTGTGTGTGTGTGTGTGTGTGTATATATACACACTTTATTTTTTACCCAATATTGCTGTCCTCTTATTAAACACAGTGGAAGCTCTGTTAGCAAATGATCCAGTTTATGAACAATTGGATATATGAATTGTTTTTTGGGTTTTTTTAATACGAAAAATGACCTCTGGTTTACACACTATTTTCGGTTTGCGAACAGTCTCAGAACATCATCGGCTCCTTGCTTTACTCTGTTAGGTCGACCCAAAAAAACTGTCAACAGAAATTTCGGCCTGAAAGCTATAATTGATTAGTTTAAAATCATCTTTGCGGCACCCGTAACCAACGTATGGCCACTTTCGTGTTTCCTCCCGGACAAATGCCGCTGACGGTAAATGATGCAACCATCCATTTTTTGATCCGCTTTATCCTCACAAGGGTTTCGGCGGGTGCTGGAGCCTATCCCAGCTGCCTTCGGGCAGTAGGCGGGGGACACCCTGAACCGGTTGCCACCCAGTCGCAGGGCACACAGAGACGAACAACCATCCGCGCTCGCGCTCACGCCTCGGGACAATTTGTAGTGTTCAATCAGCCTGCCATGCATGTTTTTGAAATGTGGGAGGAAACCAGAGTACCCGGAAAAAAAACAACGCTGGCACGGAGAGAACATGCAAACTCCACTCATGAAAGCCGGAGCCGGAATCAAACCCAGCGCCTCTGCACTGTGAGGCCGACGTGCTAACCACCAGACCGTAAACGGTCATGAAAGTCAAACTCTTAAAAACAAATCAAACTGCATGACTCCAGCAAGATCGTAAGCTGACACCAAAATGGAGTATATTCTTGTTTTACTACATTTCACGCTTTACTTTTGGGTGGCCCGAAACCTGAACTAAATCCCATGACGTGCATGGTGTCTCCTCTTACAGAAATTCACTCGATTCAACATTAATTTCCACATTGCTTGAACGTTTGGTGGCCATTCTTCACATTGATCAAAGTCCGTCGGCACACTTTTTGGATGTTCGAAGATGTGACATGAGGACACAGCAGCACTATTTTCTCCTGCCAAAAAGTTCTGAAATTATTTTCCAATGCGCTGTAAAGTTCCCATGGCGGCTCATATATCAGCACGCCGGAACACTGATGCTCAGGCGATTTTTCATTTCAAGACAGCCTTGCAGCTGCATCGGGGTGACATTTTCACCCCACTTCCGCTGGATACAAGACAATAAAATTGCGTTATTGTCACTGATAGGGAGAAGAAAACATCATCTCTGCTCGAGCAGTAGCAAAAAAATACAAAGAATGAAAGAAGCAATTGAACAAATACAGTACAGTGTGGCCCGGCTGTATTGCGGTTTATTGTTTATGTCCCATAGCCTCGATTTTTAAGCGATTATATATATATTTATTTATTCATCGATTAATCAATAGAATAATTAACAGATTAATCGGTTATGAAAATAATCATTAGTTGCAGCCCAATGAGAAACACAGAATAGATCATGGGAATTAGGACAATATTTTTTTTTTCAATTGTGGAACTCAAATGTGGGTGTGATTTAACATTCTTGAATTCTCATGTTCATTCCACAATTTATTACTGCACCTCCAATGCTAATTTCCATTCGCCTCTCACGGTGTTTCGCATTATGCGCGCAGATTTTTGTGATGACATAACATGGTTTGGTTCAGCATAAGTGTGCGTGTAAATGTATCAAGCTTGAATCGCTTTTGTTTTATGTGTTCGTTTAACACAAAACTTCAAGTGGGAAGGACAAGCACCTTGAAGCAAGCAGGCTCTGCATCTTTTTTGGTGAAGTGTGCGAGGAAAGGAGAGAAAGAACGACTGAATACTTCACAAAGTACTGCTCATTTGATATTATTAATCAGAATCATAAAATGTGGGGGGGTTTTCTTTTTAATTGAATACATTTTAGTTGGCCAACTGAAAGCTCCTTGTTTTATGAGCCAGAAATGTGTACGGCGGAATGAGCCCAGCGAGGAAGGGATGAAAGTAAAATGGGGAGAAAAAAAAAGCAGGTGAAGGGGTACAAAATTCTGTGTGTTAGGGTTCCTCCCCTGAGGATAATTATCATTTAAAACTTTTTTTTTTAAATAACTTCTTCACTTCTAAAACGAGGCGATTGGCAGTCAAACCCGTCGACTTTACAATGCATCCCTGGAGAAAAATTTGCATTTAAAACATTTTCTTTCAGCACATCAACAAAGACGTGGAAATCCAACTCAAAGAAAAGTCTCTTTCGCAGTGGACATCAGAGCCTCGTTTTTCCCAGCTTGCTGTGCCGGGTGAAAGGTATCGACGAGTCATAGATTCAGAGGTGTAACAGGGCACTGTGCGTGTCACCTTTTGTTTGTTTGTTATATTATCGCAGTTCGAGACGCTGCCATGGCAATTTGGCATGATTAACTCATTCAATGCCAAGGATGTTTTTCTCACGTTTCTTTAAGCATTCAGGAATTCAATCCCAGGTAAGTCTTGATGTATTTAAAAAAATAATAATTAAAATCACGTGGTATGTTAACCCTTTCAGGGACAGCGGTTACTACAGTGGACATCTTATCATGTTATCAGGTTACAGGGTGCATGAATGGGTTAAAGAAGGGTCTGAAAATGGCCGGCACTGATTAAACATTACCATGAATACATACCTGTCAACTCATACGGTTTAGCCATAGTTCATACGGATTTTGTGGTGAATCTTACGTATATGGCCGTATCGCACAAAACATACAGATTCTGAAAATTTCCGGGGGGGGTTTTTTCCCCCTAACAGGGAGTTCCGTTTGCTTTTGCCCACAATGGTGCTAGTCTACTCGAATGCTTTCATTTCCGGTAACTTTCCAGTAAATCACGTGGTTCCTAGTTGAAAACAGCAGAGTATTCATTCATCTACAATAAATATCATTGAAAATTTCGTGGCTTTTTTTTCTGCCGTTATTTTGACATATAAAATGCTTTGTTTCTTATGTTATAAGGATTTTTTACTCTTTATAAGGATTTTTTTGGTAGTTTATACAGGTTGGCGCTCCGAAAAGTTGACAGGTATGTGAATACAAAATTTGCATTTAAGCCGGTGCAGTTATTATGATTTGTCTCTACTTCAGTTCACCATACTCACATTTTTTCACTGTAAAAGGTATCGTCAAGGACTTTGAATGTGTGGAGCTTTCGTCCGCTCAAACATGAGTCCGCTTGGGAAAATGATTGGATTGTTCGAAACTTTGTTCAACATATTTTTAGAATACACTTATTGGTTATTCGAATCATGGTTGCAGCAATACTATCTGATGGCGTGCAGCTGAAACAGCCATGTAAAGGCATGTTCATTTCCAGTTTTGGTGCGCGTTGTCGAAAAGGAGCAAAGCGAATGAATGGAGAATTGATCGAATTTTCTCTTTTGTACATCGCCGAGAAAAGAGCCGATATTGCCACATTGCTTTGGTTGAATTGTTTTTCTGTTTTTTTAATCAGTCATAAATTGGCGAAAATGAAGCCCTTGTTTGTATTTTCACAGCTTCAAGAGCGCAAACGTGCTTGGCCTTTGCGACTCAGTTCAAGGGGATTCCTCAGCAAAGACAAATGAGTCTCCCGGGGGTGGCAAAGAGGTTAATGGCTCCCTCGACTCCTTCCATCCGCCCACTGATATTTATAAGAGTTATGACGCCCCTGATTGTACGCTCCCGCTGTGGACTTTGCCGGGAAAATACGAGGCTGAGAAAGAAGACAGCAGTAAAGGAATTATGGGTTTGGGGAAAAAAAAAAAAAAAGACCTTACAACAGTATATGAACAAATGGCACTGAAATGGTCGTTTCTAACCAAATGCCAGATTTTGAGGTGCAACTCCCTTTAGAGGCATCATATTAAAAAAAGGACAAGAAAGTAACCAAATTTCATGTTTCTAAGGGAAATTGGCTTGTGGGCTTTTTTTTTGTTTGTTTGTTTTAATCCATAGGCCAAATTCCATTTAGCCAAGTGTCACTGTTTCAAATGATGGTTCATTTGCAAATTTGACCATCATACTCCACGCATAGTGAATGACAAGACCTCCTAATCTCACTCACTTAGATTTGTATAGTGTGCATGGTTCCGATTTGATATGACGGTGAAAAAGTGTGTGATCAAGGGCCGCTGGAAATGACCGAAATGACCCTAAAATGGCTGCTTCTCAACAAAATGTCAGACCTCCTCTGTCTTTTCAGACACGGCTTCCTGAGACTTTTGTGTAGATCTACTCATGATGGATATCCTCTACCAAATTTGATGTTGCTGTCGGTGAAAGTGGCTTCAAGGGCTGAATTTTCAAAAATGATTCGTCAAGGCCCGAAGGAATGCTTCCTCCCAGGTGTTTTTGACCGTAACAAAGTGATCAATAACATCGGCCACGGTTGCTGTGATCACGGTGGTTCAAATGTCAGCGGCCCAATGAAATAACACGCGTCTTCTTCTTGAAACCGGGAAGTATTTGCACGCGACCGCTTTTCCGTCGCACTTTCCAGTCTTCCTCGTACCGACCTTCTTTTTCCGCAATCTCACGCTTCGGCGGCGGCCAACTTGGAAACGTCGTCGGGAACCCATTTGGTACCCAAACGACTCAAGGACGATTCGGGCTGAGGCACTCTATACGATGCCGTAAAGCGGACAAATTCAACCAAATTGGCAAGCAGGGAAACTTTTCCAGGCGGGACACTTGAAGAATTCGTATTTTTACAACACCACATGTGAATGTTTGCCAAGACATGAGCGAGCCTGTTGGATTTTAATAAAGCAAACGCAGAGCAATGGAAGCCTTTCTGGTGAGAAATGATACGCCACTCCGGACCATTTAATTGTAAAATATGACTTTTTTAAAAAAAGAATTTTATAGTGGAACACTATGAACGTCCTCTATCATTATTTTTGAATGATTTGGGAGTATATATGACAAAATCTTCCCATGGGAGCAGACACCCTCTTAATATTTAAGAGCAGATTTAAAAACTTCATATTTGATCAAGCTTGTCATTTCAGTTCTTAGGTGTTCTGTCTTAGGCCTACAACGTTGTATTGTTCGCTCTCTATGGACTGGTTTCAAGTGGTGGGAATAAAGTATAAATGCATCGTTATGGTGTTAACGTTTAATGTCCACATTAAAGTGGAGAAAAACTATTCATCAACATCACAATATTTGCTTGAAAAATGTCAGGGGTCTCCTGATGGGGGTGGCACAGATCAAAAATGACGCACTCTTGCTATTAGATACGAAGCAAAAACATTGAGGAAAAAAATAAATAACTTGGCCATGATTATAATAATAATTCCATGCAGACCCAGACGAAGAAGAGCTTCTTACAACTAGGGTCAATGACTCAGTAAGCTGCAGTAATATTCGTTGCAGAGGAAAAGGACTACATGCCTGTCACATGTGTTGCTCCACCTTTGTGTTCGAATATCTGTTGCTTCAGGTTTACAGTGCTACGACGATGATACTATTTGTTAGTCTGTCTATGAAGTTTCCCATGATGTGTGAGCATTAAGCTATCAGAGTTGAAGGCAAAGTTGGGTTTTTTTGTGAATACGCGTGTATTTCTCTTTGTTTTATGTTTAGTTTGACAGTCAACTTCAACTGCCTCTGTAAAATCGCTCCATTCTCTCCCTTCCTTTCCATTGCCGGGAGCGCTGGCATGACATCACAGTGCAGAGTTTCCACAGCGCCAAAAAAATCCCATTCAGGGTTTTTACAGCCTCGACCTTTCGCTCGTGAGGTTTTTTTTTTTGCGGGGGTGAACTCTCGCCACAGGTTTTCTTATCAGGAAAAGGAAAGGTGTGATTCGCTGTTTTTGCTGATTTTTGTCGGACTTGAACTTGATAATATTGATGTGACCTGGACATTTATCCTTCCACAGACGAGCAGACAAGCACAAATGAGCTCTCAATCAACCCTGACATGGCTTGACTTATTACTTTCCTGTTATATGGTCACTCATCAAACTTCACTGACACACAAAAGCCAAAACTAAACACCAGAGTCGGCCCAAACCTCCACGGGGGCCGAAGCAAAATGTTAGCTTGCAAGCATAAGGTATTTTTAGATTACTGTCACGTAGCAATAAAAAAATATATCTATAGCAATGTGCTTGCTAAAAACACAGCATTTCTTCTTTACGTCTGTGTAAATTCTGAGTCCTCCAGGTCATGTTTATCTGCAAAGAAAGAATTGAGCCGACTGGACTCTTCTACTCTAAACTTGTGTTACAATGGAAGAGAATAGATGATAGGATAAATGTAACAGTGCTTACGTTGTCGCAGAACATCAAATTCTGAAAGAAATATGCTCTGAATCGGCTGCTTTGAAACTCTGCTTTGAAAATGGCCAGTAGTGAATTAAAGAAATGTGTTAATACTATAAAAAAAGAAAAAAAGTAAATAACCTTTGCTCAGTGTTGCTTAAAACCATTTTGAACATTTTTGTTTTTAAAAATTTAAAAGGGGTGGGTTTTAGAAAGCCATTGCTTCACCCTAAACCCTTTTGTTTTCTCCTTGAACATCGTCTTTTTTGTGTGTGTTTTGGTTGGATTGTTTGGGGAAAAATATAAAAATAGAAGGAAACAAAAAATCCCTTTTCAATACATTGAACTCAACCAAAATTTAACAGTTTGGTTATTTATTTCTTTGGCCACGACAAAGGAGCAGTTGAATATAAGAGGATAATAATTTGCTCGTAATAGTAGCTCTCCTCCTGAGCAAATTGACCAAAATCCCCCCGCCCCCACACTTTTGAAATGACGGCTACGCCCTATGTGTCTCTGAGCACTTTTTAAGTGCCATTAGTCTCGTAGGTGCTGGCAGGTGCTTGAAAGCCTCACCAAAGACTCATGGTGGCTGACACAGGGCCATACTTTTACGTGAGCGCAGCCGTCACGCTTTTAATGACACGACACGCTGCTCTGACGCATTTTGAAGCGGCGGCCAATCGATGGAGAAGAAAAAAAAGTCGCGGTGGGTGAATTGACATTTAATTGTGCCGGGGCCCCTGACTGCACACAAAAAGCCTGGCTTGTGATATATGGCATCCTAAAAGCTCTCGGTGCTATTAACAGCTGGCAGGCTCTGACCACGGAATCACACCAAGGCCTCACGAGCCAGACGGGAAGCTGGAAAGCGTCTGTATGAATGGATTGGAGGTGGGGGGGGGGGGGCAAAATGGGTGGTTTTGTGATAGACATGAAACGTGAAGAACAGTTTATAGGACCAACAGAAAGAGGAAAATTGGTTGTCAGTATTATCACCATATTGATGAAGTAAATACGGTAAATATAACGGAAGGGATGCATCAAAATATTAGGTGCTCTTGCAAACCAGAATGCTGAAAATATAACAAACAATACTACTTTCAAATGAATTCAATGAACAATATTGATTTGAGATTAGTTGTGTGACTTCAAATAATCTGTTATTTGCCCATCCGCACGTCCCAGAATGTTTTTGTTTTTTTGTTTTTTTTGAGACAAAATGTTAGAAAATGCCTGACAGTAATAAGTATATTGCTGTGCTTAGTGATGGAACAAGCTATGAGCAGTTTGCTGGGGGAGCCTTAACTTTTTACACGTTTAACCAGCGACTAAGAATAAATGAAAGATGCTTAGCTAATGAGGTTTAAAAAAAAAAAAAAAAAAAGCTACTTACCTGTGGAAATTACATTCTGGTTGGTCAGCTCGTAGTCATGCCTACACATTCCTGTGTTCCTGTCTACGCGCTTCGCCAGCTCCACTTTACAGTAATTGTATAAAACTTTTGATTATGAATCACTTCCTCCTCGTTTCCTTTTCCATCGACAAGACACCTATGGCTGTGATGTAAAATACAGTAGTCGTGATAATTTTATTCTTTTTCTATTCCTATTTATTATATATTTGTTTCATGTCAAGAAGTGTAAGTTCTTCGCGCACACCTGAGCCCCACAGATGTTGTGGCCAGGGCAATAAAAGCAGCGACTCTCACGTGCAAATCCCATCAGCCAGCTCTGGTTAGCGGCAGACGCCACTAATTGTTTCCAGAAGCGTCACTCTGCGCTCAGTAAGCAGTGCGAGGACAAAAACCAAAGAGGGGGAGGAGGGTGGGGAGCGGGGGGGGGACACCAATAATGAGAGGTCAGCCGCCATGTCCAGTCCACAGCCAGAAAGGCACTCCAATTTTAGGGCCAATTGGAGCACGCATTTGGACCGAAAGATCATAGCAACGGTGGCCGGACTTTGCGCATTAAACAGACCACACAAACACACGGGACCGCGTTGGGCCAATCACCATGACAGCACACATTTACCCCAAAAGTGATTTCATTGTTCAAGATCATTGTCGTACTTGTCTTTGGAGTTTATCCTTACATAGAGCAGCACGGAATGCAGCATGCAAGTTCATGTGCTGAGCACAGATGCTGCTGTCACGCAAAATGCTAAATATTGAGCCAACTCTTGATTTCAAAACATGTTATACCAAGTATTAGACACAAATGTCCATCAAGTATATGAATAAGATTTGAGGTTTTTTTTTTTTTGTATAAATTATTTTTTTCATTTGAATACAATACCTTTAATTGTGGTGCAGCACGGTATAGATTGGTTAGCACGTTCGCCTCACAGTACAGAGGTCGTAGGTTTGAATTCGGGCCCAGTTTTCCTGTGTAGAGTTCTCCCAGTGTTTTACCCGTGCCTACATAGGTTTGCTCCAAGTACTACGGTTTCTTCCCACATTCCAAAAATATGCAGGGTAGGTTGATTGAACGCTCTAAATTGTCCCTTTGTGTGATTGTGAGCGTGAACGGTTGTTTGTCGATATGTGCCAGGCGATTAGCTGGCAACGAATTCAGCTGGAATAGGCTCCAGCACTCACGACCCTCGTGAGGATAAGCGGTTCAGATGATGGATGGATGGATATTTGTCCAATATGTTTGTGTTTTTCATGGAATATTTATGACTTTGTCTTATATTATGTGTTGCACTATTTTTGTCTAAATATTTTTGGATTGGTTTTTGGCAGCCGTCACATGTGCAGCAAGCTCAGACGTGTTCAGTCCAACTATTGTCAGATTATTAACTATTACTTCTTTGTATGTATTGCCAGTAACGGGCTCAATAATATGCTAAATGTACTTACTAACTGTTGTCTGAAATGAAAAAAAGTAAATGTGCCTTACCTGGGTGGGCACAGTCAGAGCTGAGTTGGGAAGCCTCAGGTGGCTGGAATGTAGCAACATCACCATGCACATGCAGCGTAGCATCTCCAAAATGGATGCCAATGGCCTGGACAACACAAACATGTATATGAGGGTTTTCCTTGCCTATGTAATTTTACAAATAACTCACATGAGAGCAGTCGGCGAGGTACATCCTGAACTGTTTGCCAGCCGGCACAAATAGACGAACAACCATTCGCACTCGCATTCACACCTAGGGGCAATTTGTAGTGTTTCATTAACCTGCCATGCATATTTTTGGAAACCGGAGTACCCGGAGAACATCCACGCAAACTCCACGCCGGAAGAGAAGGCTGGAGCCGGAATCGAAACGTGCACCTCTGCACTGTGAGGTGGACGCGCTAACCAGTCGACGACCGTGTCGCCCACATGAGAACATTTTATAAAAATAACAATTAAAATTAAATTTATGTCAAACATGGTTCCTGTACTTATTATATGATTAAAGAAAAAGAATACAGGACATAATAAATTACAAACAAAGCGTTTGTTTGGGAAAGAAGGGGCTGCCGCATACTGCACATGAGAATGGTCAAAGTAGTACCACCTACATCGAAATCTGAGTCAGGGAAACCTCTGTATAATATCATCTAAATACTGCATGGCATAAAAAAAAGTTAGTGCGCAGACGTACCTGCAGTCAATGATGAAGCCCAGGGAGGTAAGAGTGAGCAGGATGTAGCCGGTCATCCCCAGGACGGTCAACTGGGTCAGTGTCTAGGGTACAAATACAGCACATGGCGTGACTTCCAACGGAAAGCTGTAATCAGCATCATGGGTGCTTGGCTGACAGTGTCTCAGGAGAGCTTTCCACAAAGCACCAAGCTGTACCACTGTTTACTCGGCAGTGCCAAGGCAAATAAGCCTGAGTGTGCTAGCACATGGCGGGTACACAACAGCAACATCTTACTGTACACTCGGGCTGCAGAAGATCTAATGGGCTTAGAAAGGACTTTGCCACAGACACTCACCCAATTCACCCATTCACCCATTCACTCAGCCATCCAGTCACTTGTCACCATCACGCAAATACTTACGCACTCAGTCAGCAGCTTACGTTGTCACTCACTCAGTCATAAAGTCACACAGTCATTCAGCGGGCCGGTCGGTTGGTCAGCCGCTCACTGTGTCACTTTGTTGGCAAGTCAGTCAGTCACTTACTCTCAGCCCATGAGTTGGTCAATCACCCACACCCACACTCAGACTCTGGGTCAGTCAGTCAGTCAATCACTCAGTGAGTGACTTACTCAGTGGGTCACTCACTTACTCAAACGCTCACTTGCTCACTCCGTCAACCGATCAATCAGTTCGTCACACAGTCAGTCGTGATTCCCTCTGTCAGTAAATCAGTCACTTATTCACTCACTTGATGAGTTGGTCCATCACTCAGGCATTCGGTCATTCATTCTCTGGTTCAGTTAGTCATTCCTTCAATCATTCAGTCACCTACTCCTCAAGTGCACCTAAATGTGTCTAAGGCAGAAGAACATTTATGTATTTATTTCATTGGGACAGTGCACATTAATCAACACATATAGATTAAAGACACAAGTGTTAGGACAGCTGTCGATTCAAACGCACAAGAGGTTTTTACAAGTACAAAATAGTAAAGTGTGTTGTCTATGAATGACGACCAGCTTCAGTTCATCAACAATTGCGTGACAGCAGTACTAATGTTAGCAGTAGCGTTTGGTAAGCTAGCCGGCTAGCCAGCCGGCTAGCTGGCTCACATGCATACAGTACATAAACACAAAAGGGTGACATGATTTATTGTGGGAGCCGGCGAAGCTCACGCTGTTATTTTCCTTTGCAGAAATCCTGATTGCTGCATCCTGAAGGCTATTTTGCTTGGGAAAGGCTCCAGTCCACAATTAAGGCGTTTGTGTTCACTGCCGGACCACCAGCTGGTGTTTCATTTTCAGGCGAGTATGGGGAGCCCTCTCGGCCCTGGAGGTGTGTGTGTGAGTGTGTGTGTGTGTGTGTGTGTATGTGACCACAACTGAGGAGCTTAAAAAAAAAAATAGAAGGGCAATTTTATTTGGGAGTTGTGAAGGAGTTTGGGCGTGACGGCACTTCTCGGCTAACCAAAACTATGCC
>CAAKHF010011508.1:32713-63166 GCA_901007745.1 Hippocampus kuda
GGACCTGTGGAAATGGCCAAAAGGTCTCTTAAACGACCGTTTCAAACCAAAATGGTCGTCTTTGTGTCACAAAATGTTGCGAGTCGTCCATGAGGAGAAAGGGGTGTCAAAATATTTAATAAATGAGTAAAATGCATTAATTATTTCTTATTTAATTTGCTGACCTCCAAAATGGGAGCAGTGTGGGAGTGGGAGTCGTTTTCAACAGGAGCTGGAGCGGAAGATTTTTTTTTGTTTTTTTTTAATAAACTATGGTCCAGGACTGGGGTGGGATGGGACTTTTTTTTTTCTCTATTTTGTGGTTGTGTTTGGCATTTTGTTGCCAACATGTTGATGCCAAGGAACTATGATGAAGTGAATTGACATTGTATATACAGTTTTTTTGGTTTTTGCACAAATAGGATTCCGGAATTTATTTTTTTTCAAAGGTTCCACTGGGATGAAAATGAGCTCATTAGGTCATCTGGATGATTATATTTTTTACTGGAAGACGTGAGTCCATCCTTTGGAATTTGCTCAGTCATTTGACCCCTTTCTGTCATTTGGAAAGAAAAAAGTGGATGAAAATAAATTGACCAATCACAGACAACGAGGGTTCCTCAGAGAAGCCAGGCATCTCGCTGGCCCTCCTCCTAAACGCACCTGCAGGTACGTCGGGGTCGTGGTTCACCTGGTGCACCATCGTGAACCATGAGATTACTGTCATGGCGTTTGGCTTCCAAGGTTGCCTTCGACGGGTCAATTTGAATCGTGAACATTTTTTTCCAAGTGTCACGCATGAGGGAACTAAATATGTGCCACCATCAACGTTATTTCAAAGCTAACCGCCGGCTCGTTCCACTGGAGCCTTTCTGCCGACACGCACACACACACACACACACACACACACAACCCCACTCATACATGCACATTTCCACTGGGGTTCTGACATGCGGTTTTAATTCCAGAGACGGTGAAAATGAAGTTATTGTGTGCCGTCTACAAAGGCTTTCCAGCTTTTATTTGATGTGGCCATTCCTTGCAAAAGTCGCCTAAAGCTCCCGCCGAGAGGAATTCTCCTTTTGAATGATGTGAGGTCACGAGGCGGTCGCGCACCCACCTTTGGAACGTGATTGTAGTTGCCCAGCCGAGGATTTCCAGGCGTCCAACTGGGACCTTTGACAAAAGTTGACACTTTGTCAGCGAGACTTGAGTAGGTGGTTGACCTTCTCCACAAGGACAAATAGTAGTGGAACTGAAAAAAAAAAAAGACAAAACACCAAATAATATTAACAACACTAATAGGAAAAAAAAACATCAATGAGATGTTCGGTCTCACTCTAACCACACCTATGTTGAGTTTGTGTTTTATGGCAAGTCATCGAACTTTGCCCACACGTGATGAGGAATTATGATATAATTTATTAGTGCTCATCGGTCGAGGAGATCTAGTTTAAATTTTGTTACAATTGGACAAAATTCAAGTACAATTACCCTTTTGAATCAAATTAAGAGCATGATTTCTTGTAGGTCAACTCATACTAGAGATGACAACCAAATGACATGTTAAATCAAACTGACTTTGTGGGCTAAGTGTGCTTTCTATATTTCCTGAAGGTACTACCAGAGCAATTTGGAATAGAAACACTGAAAATAACCATAAAATGGACGCTTCAAACAGAAATGGTAGCCTTCCTGTATGTTTTTGTGTGTGACTTCTTCGGGCTTGTTTTTTTAGGTCTATTCTACTCATGATAGACATGCCAACCAAATGACATGTTGCTAAGTGAAACAGAAAGGGCTATCTGGCTAATTTAGAACAAGACCCCTGGAAATGAGCCTAAAATGGCCATTTCAAACCAAAATGGGAGACTTCCTGTGTCTTTTCCAGGATAGCTTCTTGAGAATTTCTTGTAGGTCTTTAGCTAGACATGACTATCAAATTTCATGTTATGAGGTGAAACTGACATATTGGCCTGAATTTTCAAAAAATTCCTCATGACATTATCACCCAGTCGAGTTCAGTTTGTGCAGTCAGTGGTGGTCAATTATGTCATTAAAAAATAAGTTATGGTGAACTACACAACAAACCAAGCTTTCTGATATATAACCATACTGGGATGGCTGACAAAAGCTTCATCCAGAATCTACTTTTCAAAATGGCCACTTAATGCACCTTATTACCGACTGGATTTTTATTGGATGCTGGTGAGCGTGAATGCACAAGTGCTAGCAAGTATGCAAGCAGACGTTCTAGTGAGCATGCTAGAGAATTTGTGAGCATGCGTAGTACTCACCTGACTTGTGATGATTTCAAATGAGTTGCTGGGGTAGACCAAGCCATAAACCACCTTGTCCTCCTCTGGTGAGAAGGTACCTTAAAACAAAAAGCAATAATAGGCGGCATTAGCATTTCTTGACTTTCATACTAAAGCTAAAAACAAAATGCATCAGCAACCACAACATTTGCACCTCACAGTTGATGTACAGTATATACCAAAAAATAAATGCTACCATAAGCAATGTTAACCACTGCATGATGTTAACATGGGCCTTTCTTTAGTTTCGCACTGTGTTGCTAATGTTCATAATAAAAAGGCAACAATTACCTGTTTTAGCCACTACAGTTTTAGCACGGACCTGAACTCCAGCCTGCCTTTACGTTTGAACTGTTTAGTCTATGCTAACATCACACCAAAACACAACACTTAGCAGTGTTATCCACAAAATCATTAGCACGGCCTGCAATGTGTTTGCATACCAAACAATCGGTCCCAGATGATCAGAATTCCCCCAAAGTTTTTGTCAATGCAGTATAGGTTTCTTCCTGTTAGAAAGGTGAAGGAAAGGTTAGGAACACTCTTGCAATAATGCAAACCAAAATCACATGACCAAATAAACAGATCTTCACCATGGTGAACTCTGTGATGCTTGGGAGTGTTGAAGATCCACTCCAGTGGCCCCATGTCTCGGATTACCTGAAATAAAAGTAAAGTTGAAGTACGGTTCTGCATTTTAGGATTCCTCAACACAACTCATACCCAGTTCCGACTCATGAACATAAATAAATTCATCCATCCATCCATTTTCCGAACCGCCATATCCTCACTAGGGTCGCAGGGGGTGCTGGAGCCTATCCCAGCTGTTCTCGGGCAGTAGGCGGGGGACACCCTGAACCGGTTGCCAGCCAATCGCAGGGCACACAGAAACGAACAACCATCTGCGCTCACAGTCACACCTAGGGACAATTTGGAGTGTTCGAGCAGCCTGCCATGCATGTTTTTGGAATGTGGGAGGAAACCGGAGAACCCGGAGAAAACCCACGCAAGCACGGGAGAACATGCAAACTCCACACAGGAAGGCCGGAGCTGGAATCGAACCCGGTACCTCTGCACTGTGAAGTCGACGTGCTAACCACTCGACTACCGGGCCGCATTTATGAATAAATTTAAAAAAATAAATAAATAGCAAGGCGCAGAGTCCAGTTCCAACAATAAATGCAAAATTGGGTGGATGTGTCTATCATCCATCCATCCATTACCTGAGCAACTTTACCCTCACGAGGGTCATGGATACGCTGAAGCTTATCCCAGCTGACATTAGACAATCGGCATGATAACCCCCAAAATGTTTGTCAGACAATCACAGGGGGCACATTGACAAACAACAATTCACATTCACAATTACACTTAGGGACAATTTAGAGTGTTCAATTAATCTACCATGCATGTTTTTTGGAATGCTGCCAACTCCCAACCCAAAAGGTTGGAAAGGGGGTGTTGCAAATCCATTAATTCCCGGGAAGGATAGTTTAAAAAAAAAAAAAAAAGTGATACTTGCCGTGGCTTTGCCTCTGTTTGGAATATTTAACAACACTCATTCATCTTTTTTGAGCGGATAGACAAGAACAGACAGGGATGGACAAATAAGAAATGCTATTTTGTCATGGTGACGTTATGCTTACCTCTGTGTGCAACCAGAACTGGAAGAGCAGATTGAGTTGGATGTGGACAGCAAAGGCAGACGGCGGCACAGCCAAGGCCATGGGCACGTAGAAAATCTGAACATGATCGCAAATATGATTCACAATGTTTTATTTATGAGTGTTGGAGAAGTGCACGGGAGTAGGAACGTACCCACGAAGTCAGCTGCTGGGTGAGCGGCTGCCGTAGAGCCGTGCTGAAGTTGTAGTACTCTGAACTGTGGTGCACCTGGTGGGCTGCCCAAAGGATGGCTACCTCTACACAAACATCACACACAGAACATATTCATAGGGGACATATGACTTGTTCTCCAAATTGAGTAAAATTAGAGCTGGCCGATATGATGATATATTATTGCAAAAACGATAGGGAAGTGTCTATCGTGTCACTTTTGTACTCTAGTGACGATGTCATTTTTTTACCTGCAGTCAAATACAAGCAGTAAGAATGACAGCAATTCAGAAAATTGATGCATATAGTATACTAATACATATAATATTAATACTGTGATTTGTTTTCACAATACAACCCTGAGTTTTGATTATGGCTTTTCAGATCTGCACAATAAAGCTTTCAAAATTACTTTACAATAGAGCTCATGTTTTTATTTTACTTTTATTTTTTTTTTTTTAAATCAATTTCTGTCAGAAGCATTATTTGTATGGGAAAATCATCCACCGCAATAAACTGGGATTCACTTTAACAGTCCTTGGAGTGCATCTTCAGCTGTCGTTCATTTTTCCTCTGCAAACTGCATTCTACGTACATTAGCAAACCATCTTAGATCACAGATAATAACTTCAAAGGTGTACCACACTTCGGCTTGTTGTCTCCATTTACAAAAAAAAATATCAGGTCTATTGTCCACTTCATCTTGCTAAATTGAAAAATTTCGTTTTTTTTTTATTTTTTTTATCCGAGGCCGACACTACATCATCCCAGCACTGGCTATCATTCTTCTGCTGTTTGGTGACACCCATATCGGTGTTACATTTCCTTTTAAAGTGCAAAGGGAAGAAGCCAGTTAAATTTTACTGGTTAGTGGAGAGATTTCCAGTCCAGTGCATGGACCAGGGAGCACTTTTGACACTTTAATCCTTCCAAAAACCCTTTCTTAAAGCAAAATTAAGTTGCGGTTTTGCACAGAAGTGGTGATTTGTGGTTTAATTGCACAACTGAGCCCACTTAAAAAAAGGTCTTACTAGGTCATTTTTGCTCATCTGAAGATACTACTCAGGTACGATAAAGTGATTTATGTCGTTTATGATTTTGTGTGCTCAATCATATCCGACCAACAAATGTGAACTGTATTGTGGCCAATAGTCATGAAGCCAATGGGTCGGGGATCACCCGCACCTGAACAAACACATTGTTGAGAAGTGCGAGTGCCTTCCAAGGTCCAATCAGAAAAACTACTTCAGAGGAGGAGGGGGGAACCCAGAAGGATTCTCGGCGAAAAGTAGGATATTGGCCTTATTGCTCGAGCTCGGCAGGTGTGAGAGAATGGAGGTCCCAGGGAGTGTCGAGGAGAATTGACACGCTCCAAGTACAAATGACGGCTCTGGGATTAGAACGAAACAAGAAAGAGCAGAGCTGGGATGTGAAAAGATGTGGAGGATTCCCAAGTGGGAATAAGGGCTGAAAGTGCTTCCCTCTAGAAAAGACAGCTGTGGACAAGGTGGAGTCCAGGCACTGTTTGGATCACAAAACTAATTTTTTTTTTTCCTCCTTTATATTCCACATGTGCGCAGTACAGTGTGATCATCAGTCACATTTGGGCCATAAAAAGAAAGGAAGAACAACACTAAATATGTCAATGGAATGTTTTTATCATGCAAGAAAATTAACAATGATAGCAGTATTTTTTTTGTTCCACTTTGCATTGACCACAAAGGAAGAACATACGATCACCCAGTCATCGTTAAATTAATATTTTCAAACCATATATTTAATATTCATTATTCTATCTTTTTTTTAATTTTGGACAGTATTTTAAGATTTTTAAATATGGGGTTTTTCGACAGCAGTGTATTTTTCAAGATATACCTATCCGTTAAATAACTCTTTATCATTATCTTAAATAACTGCTTTATCATTTTTTTGTTAATATTGTGCAATTTTGGTTTTTGTGATTAATTCATTCTGAAAAACCAAACTGTATGAAAACCAAAGCAATATTTACCAAAAGAAATAATATACATCCAATTAATCCACTCTTTACACCCCAAAATATGAACAAAAATGTTTTTTTCGATAAGGAAAAATACCGATAATAATTTGAAATACAGTATATTATACACACACACACACACATATATATAACTGACTAATGAAATGGATAAGATTAAACAGGTAAATGGATGAAAATTAAAACATCATCACACTACGACAACAATATATTTGCTTTTTTCTTAAGAATTGTTGCTTTCTACAGCCACAGCTTTATCTCAACATTTGGCTACATTGCTGCTCAATTCTGGAAATCAATACAGTATTAATCTTAAACAAATAATGTCATATTCCAAAATATACTTCATATTTTTAAATTTTATGTTCTGTTCTTTTAAGATGTTTTTTTCTCCTGATATTTTTACTCCATAATCATTTGACTTCCCCAGTTTTTGTGTCGATGTCCTCAAAACAAAAACAACAGACAGCAAAGCCACTAAGTGCTAATTTGAGTAAGTCCTGAGTGTGGTGTTGATCTATCATGAAGTAGTTGTTGCTGAGTAAAAAGTATAAGGTGTTTATGTTCATGCATTGTTCCAACACCGCAGTCTTTTTTTCCCCCCTTTTCCTGTTCATGCAACAGTAATGTAGCTTGGCAAGTTCCAGCAGCGTGGCCGCATGAAGATTGATGCTCCTTGTCACCGCTAGGAAATGGGAAGCGCTAGGCTTTGCTGAAAAAGCCCATGTCCTCATCTCTGAACTCCACGGGATGCCGCATAGTTTGGCAGATGTCGTTTAGAAGGGAAGAGTTTTTAAATGGTGAGCAGCCCTACCCCTGCTCAAAAAAAAAAAAAAAAAAAGAGAAACACCAGGCACACCTCAATCTCAACCACCTCCAGAAACATCCTCGGAACATTTGGTACGTTTTATATGGACGTCATTAACCATATTGTTAATTCCGGAAAACATCAAGTGCCTTCATGGGCCACAGTGATGCAATAAAATATGTAGAATGCTAATAAGGTTAACAGCTAGCATGCTATCAGCACACATGGAACCACATTGTTTATTCTGAAAAACATATGTAGCCTCAATGAACAGGAGCTATAGTAGGGATTAAGTTGAATACTCACCGATATCTGTCGTACTTTTGTGAAATGTCATTTAACATGAGGGCAAAAAAAAATTGTGAACAAGGCCTTTCTTTCTGATGCAGATGATTCGCTAATGTGTCTGCTGCAAAACTGCTGCAGTGTAGCACCAACTACTGCTGAGGAGGACATGATATCAAACATTCTTTTGCCTATCGTAACATGGCTAATATCCCAGAAGAAAACCATTATGTGTCTCAATGGGCAATCGCTATAGTGCTGGGGCTAACTGAGATATGTAGAATGGTTCTGTAATTTCAGTCGGTATGCTGGCATCTAACAAAACAACAACGTGATAACAAAAAGCACAAAGTCCCATCATGCCCGGTGGTTAGGCAGTACTCCAAATTACAATTGATTAAATGCTAACATTCTAACAGTTTATATGCTATCAGATGAGCTGCCCTCTAGTTGGAACCTATTCCGAATCAAAAAATTTGCTAACAGTTGGTAAGCTTGCCCTGTAGTTGAGTACTATTTCAAACAAGAATTGCTCCAATGCTAACATGCTAACTGTTGATACATTGAAGAAATGTGGTACGTTCGTGCCAAGCCAGTGAAATTCCTGAAGCATGACATCACGCTAAGACCCTCCTGGCACTAATAGCCAGGGCACTTGATTTAAAGTCCTGTGAATGGAAGTTTGTCCTGTCAATCACAGTGCTAATGGGCTGTGAAGTAGCTGGCCATGTTTGGATTGGACGCCTTTCGGCTGGCGAGCCAACCCAAACAAAGAACGAAGACCGAAGAGGACTGGACCGCTACACCACTGTTCAGCTCAGTCACGCACACCAATGCAAACACACTCTTCCTGGTCAGGCCCACTTTGGCCCACTACAAACAACTCCTCTCTTATATACAATTAGAAAGTGGTATGTTCCAAGTTCAGGCACAATCCACTGGTCCAACTCTCAATTTGGTTGACTTTCGCATTGAGATAAATTACATTTGGAATAATTCATTCAAAAACATAAATACGGTCATTACCATGAACAATAGCAGCTGATTAAATGTCAGTTGTGACCCAGCTAGCTAGATGGATGGCAGCTAGCACTAGAAGCCAGCGTCGCAAGACTATGATTACAAGAAAAACTTTTTTCAAAGAAATTGTTTTAGCAATAATTCATTACTCCTTTTATTAGATTATGAAAACAATATTCTTAATTCAATTGCACGCTTTTGGGTCTTAACAAAACAAACAAAACAAAACAAAAACAAACAAACAAAAATCACCCAACAAGAGTTCAGTTGTATTGATTCTGACTACACGATGACCTGGATGACTGAAAATTCCACAGACATGAAAACACACTTTTTGATCTCAAGATATGAATTTGATCATTTCACAAATAGTGCTGTAAACACACAGTTGTGCACCAGTGTTGATACAATGACGAAGTTATCCGAGTGAAGAAAAAGAATATACTAATACAACGACCTTAATCTGGATATCAAGGACAGGAAATAAACATTCAAACAGCTTTCTATACTGTAGGGTTATTCAGTCTATAGGTGACATGGCGTGACTGTGGGTTTGTCAAGGCTAAAAATAGCTCGGTGACATTACGCAGCTAAAAGTATCAGTGACAGAATGGTGGACAACACTGCTGTTAAAAGGTACAAACCTGGTCAGCATCGCTACACTGGTAGTCATCTGTACATTTTCCTCAATTAGCAGCAGGGGCCCCAAAGAAAATATCCCGTCACCATTACGGCACCAGCGGCAATGAGTGTAGGCATCACGCAGGATGGAGGACGGCTTTCGCGGTTTTACTGACATCGGAAAATATAATCTGCAGTGAACTTTCACGCCCCCGCAATATCGCAGATTTTTTTTCTGGGCTTTTACAATACGCAGAGAGGCAAGTCTGAATTTAGACTTGCTTGCCTTCAAAGTAGTACCGTATTTTGCCACAACATGCCGGGCAGCACTGACTGGAAAAAGATGCAGTGAAAGAGAATGTGAAGAAGACAGAGAAGGTCTAGTTTTAGTCACTGTTCCAACAGAGCAGAGAGAATAGATTCTCTACAAATTGTGCTCGCAGATGTGCAATAATAAGGAACAGAGAGACTAGAAAAATGTTGTCATTTCTTGTGACTTGTCACGACATCCTTACGCATACCAAGACAGGACACTTAACATGCATATCTTCCCTAGTCACGGCCTTTTGCAACGATTAAATTATTCTACTCACTCACAAGACTCGTTTTGCTAATCTTTTTGAGAACATTACAAAAACCAAGCGTTGTTCGAATGAGCAAACGAAAAGCTCTGTGTACATTAGATGAAGGATTTTTTTTGTTTTTTATTCTGTGGATTAAGGTGACGATTATTATGAATAACTTATGAGAGAAGCAGTCACATTAGTTATGATGAAACAATTATTCTGCACGTTACCGAATATTGAATTAACTTCATCAATATTTGAAGGTATTTCTACAAATGTATCTATTGTGCACGTTGTCATGAATCACTGGCGAGAGGCACAATCACATTCATTATAGACACGAACGATAAATACGTTAACAGGAGCACATAAATGTTTGTTGTTGAATTTGTGTGCTATTTCTTGTAATTTTCATTTTTACTGTGCATGGTACCAGTTAAAAATAATTATAAAAATAATATTATATATATATATATATATTTTTTTTATAATTTGTTTTTCATTTTTTCGTCTTTTGTAGAAGCTTCTACTGTGCAGTGGCATATATCATGATATGGGATCAAGCGCGTAGTAATTTTTTTGCAGTTGGGTCGGCGGATTATTTTTATTTCTATTCATTTCTGCTTCTAGAGATTTCTATGATGCAGAATGGTGATTTATTATGAATAAGTGGTGACAGGGCAGGTACATTGGATAGATGATCAAGTGGGCAGTGGACACTTTTCTTTTTAACTCTGTGAATCATTTTTAGTCATGCTTTTTTTCTATTCTGCAAGGTGGCAGTTACCACAAATGACTGGTGAGAAACTATCACATTAAAGAAATTGTACACAATGTCTACGCTGACTAATAGTTCTGGGCCACATAAAAATCATGTGGCGGGCCAGATCTGGCCTCTGGGCCTTGAGTTTGATAGTGGTGCTCTAATCGGTCGTAACGCGCTCGTCTCGGTTCAAAGCCCCGGTGATGTTGTTGATGTTATCTGTGTCTCCCATGAGCCCCCCCCCCCACCACCTCCCTCTCTCGCTCTCTCTCTCTCTCATCCTGGCCTTCGATTCGGAGGCGTGGGGATGCGAGGGCCAGGGTTCTTTGGTCAAACGTGCACCGAGGCCAGGAACTCGCCGTCAACGGCAAGATTTGTGAAGTGGCCCCCAGGGGCCAGGTTAAAGCTTCCCTGGCAGTTCTCTTGAAATAATAACATCCACACGGGAGGAGCACTGCGCACACGTGTTTGTCTGCTGCTGTATGCACAGCTGACGGGGCAAACGGAAGGAAGGGATGCACAAGGGAAGTTAAAAAAAAAAAAATCCAACAAATAGCTCCTGAGCACGACTGAAAGATGCCGACCGTATTGACTGGCATGACTGATTTTCTGCACTTAAGACACCCACTGCCTCCAATCAATACATGAATTAAGTAAGGGTTTGAATTACTGGCTTCGCTGGTAAAGTGTCATACATACAAATTTACTTATTCAATTTTTTTCTCAAACTGTTAAAACTGAAAATTTACTTTTTCACAGTATGTTTCAAAATGATGACTTTTTCCACATCGTGGTATGTCTTATGTTGTTTAGTAAGTCACCACGTATGTGTTCAATTCATCTATTTGCTTATACTCGTCCCGCAATGTGCAAAAATTAATTCTTTTGGCAATCAAGTTTGCGGGCGTTTTTGCACAAGCAAATCGTTGGTAAATCAGGCCCTTGGTGTTTCCCCGGTGTTTCTTTGGGCTATGTCGAAAAAATAAAAATAAAAAGTCCACAAGAGCAAGAGGATTTTTGTACTGGTTAAGACGACGAGCCATTAGAGACGTAAGCGTGACCATTTAGCCAGACCACTCTGCCTTTTTGGGCCACTAAAAACAGCGTGGCCTGGCGAGACAACTCTATTATCTCATGTATAATCAAAGGCAGGACAGCTGAGGGTCTGATTAATGGCCTCCGCCCAGCCGGCGGGGCCGCATTTAGACGCAGAGCTGCCATTAGTGGCGCTGCAGATAGACGCGTAGAGTAAACAGCAGAAACGCGCCTGTCAACAACACAGCCGCGTCCGACCCCGGGCCGCCTCGCGCACCCAAAACCATCTGCTTCCACGCTCCTTTTGCTATTCTGGTGCAGTCCTCAGGTTATTTGATGGATGCGGTCGCAGCTTTAACTAAAGGTCACGTCTTGCCCGGAGGTTAGACAGTTTGAGGCGGGGAGCTCGAAAATGACAGACAAACGCCACAAGAACACAACTGGAGATTCACAATGCAGCTTCACAATGTGCAAGATGGTCACAAAAGGCAAGAATGGGAACACCTTCAAGTAGTTCAGTTTCAAGTGCTGGAAAACATGTCCCAAAATTAAACTTTTTGGACCTACGCACTTCCGTAGACCTCATTTAAGGCAGCATGAGAATAAACCAACAATATATCGCCGGGGACTGAGATTGAGTCCTGACACCAATAGCTAAAATCCATGAAAAATTGATGCCAATCTATAAAGGTTTATAATTGTCAATAAATGCCACAACAAGCGCAACTGTTGTCGAAGTGAAGCTCCTCAATTCACCTCAACAAACTTTCTTGGCACCAAGCTGCCACAAGATGGTAGCAAAGCACGACTTTTGTCTAAATGAAACTCACTTCATCCATCCATCCATCCATCCATCTTCTACCGCTTATCCGAGGTCGGGTCGCGGGGGCAGCAGCTTTAGCAGGGAAGCCCAGACTTCCCTCTCCCCAGCCACTTCTTCTAGCTCTTCCCGGGGGATCCCGAGGAGTTCCCAGTCCAGCTGGGTGACATCGTCCTCGGGGGTCTCCTCCCGGTGGGACATGCCCGGAACACCTCACCAGGGAGGCGTTCAGGAGGCATCCGAATCAGATGCCCAAGCCACCTCATCTGGCTCCTCTCGATGTGGAGGAGAAGCGGCTCGACTCTCTATTTTTTTTTTCTGGTAAATAATTAATTTATTCTTCGAATATCACTTTTCTTCCCTCAAAATATAAACTTTCATTTAAAATAAATAAATCAATCAATCAACAAATGATAATATTTAAAATATTAAATTCTCATAAAATTACTACTTTTTTTGGGCAGTATTACAACCTCCGGTATCAACTTGACTTGTTCCCATCATAACATTACAACTTTATTCGCATTAAAATGAAGCGATTCCAACGGTAAGTTTGGTTGTGTAAACAGACCAAATGGAAGTGGGGAGCGGCGTCACGGAAAAGCTCGCGGTGGCAAAAAGTCTGCTACGGTTTGGACTCTGGAGTTTTCCGTCCAGGGTGAATCCTAAATTTGCGCGTGTGGCGAGCGTGAAGCCGAGCAGAAACGTCTCTTTGGTAATGAAGACATCAGCGTGTATGTCTGACTGCGTCTCCAAAGTGTTTCCACTTAATTATGTTGCCGTCGCACTTTCATGTGGCTACGGCAGAAGGGGAAAAGGCCATAAAAGACTTGAAGTCGAAAGTGCTTTTTTACATGGAGCTAATAACAGCCTCACATCCCCGTGCACCACGTTAATCTTTAGGCAGTTTTCTATTGGACGCTCTCCATAACGCGAAACGGGAAGATTTATGGCCCTCCTGCTTCCACACACACTGAATTTTGTGATGTTTCAAAGCACCCTGGAGAGATCAGACCTCTGCCAGAAGAAGAACAATGTTCATTTAGATCAGCATCAAATGCTGTATTTGCCTCAGTTTCGTGCATTATTACTTACTGATGGAGGAATGCTTGCTTTTAAGGGTACACATTGAAAAAAAAAAAGAAGCATATCAAACGAATGATTTACAAATCAGAACTGGGGTTTTTTTTCTTATTATATGGCACATTTAAGGTACACGAAGATGCTTAAGATTGTAACCGAAAAACAACTGCATTTATTTTACCCCAAAATTATTGTAGCACATCGTCGCTGTCCCGTGCAAAACATGTGTGTCCATTATTAGTAACTTTTGACATTTTTGACGTAAACACTTACTCATTCACAGGACAGCGACGATATCAACATTTGACGAATTGGTCCACAATTTTTATTTTTGCTCATTTCATTCAAACTCTTAAAACAGTGGTGTCCCTCGAAACAGGTAATGCATCTCACCCGTGTCTCACAAATGTGTGCATGCAAGTACCGTGGGCGAAGCGGTGGAACCAGTAGTAGCAAAAGTCGACGGCCAGAAAGCTGAACCACCAGGTCCAGGGCGAGTCCCAAGGCAGCTCCACAAGGCGGAAGTGCTCCCACACATACACGTAGGCCGACAGCTCCAGACCGCGCACCAGCAGCCTTGAGGGGGGCCATAATTTAAGGCCAATCTGAGTCAAGTGAGTTTCAAGCTTGGTCACAGAAAGAATTAAACTCCATGAGTAAAGGTCACTGGTTTTGAAAAATGAGGGACTTGTGTTTTTTTTATGTTGAACACGCTATGTTAGCTTCTAGCGCTTGCTGTGAGCTTGCAACTCAGACACAGGGAGGATACCCTGCATTGGCCAAAATGAATAAAAAGTACATCAAATAATTAAAATGAGCATATCGGTTCAAATGTGAATTCATCTATTAAATTGCACATTAATTTTGTCATAATTGCATGTCTTTTTTTTTCATTATAATCAGTGCTTTTTAATAATTACCTATGAAGTGATTTTACTTCATTCACATTGTAATTATATTTAAACAATCGCTGCATATATATTTAATTTGGCAAAACAAAAGCTTTCCATTATGTCATGAAATAGTTATTAAATAATCAAGTATCAGTCATTTAAAAATAAATATGGGAAAATGAAGATCATGTCAAATAAATTGCAAAACCACCCCCCAAAAAATCCCTGAAATAAGCACAAATTCCATTACATGAATAAAAACATTTAATAAATAAATACTTAAATTAAAATCACATTTCACACTTGTATTCATGGTTAATTTCACGTGTTCACTTTTTAAAATGAATCAGTTGTATGTTTAATAAATAGATTTAATTCAATATAATTATTTGTATCTCACACTTATTTATTCATGGGCTATTTAATAAATTCACTTTTTTTTTCACCCGTGCATGACAATAAATCAATCTCGAAGATAATAATTTCCGATTATTATATTTCTATATTTAGATTTTAATTCATGAAGGTACCATTGAATAAATTATTTTAAGGAATGGATTCTCATTTCACGTGTAGGACATTTCTTAAATGCAAAGGTGAGCACTCACAGCGGGAGTCGTGACATCATCCCTAAAGATACGGAGATGATGCCATCAGCAACGTTGTAAAGTTTCACTCCTGAGATCAGCGAGCCCAGCAGCATCTCCAGAATCACCAGGCCCAGGAAGAAAGGGTTGGCCTGCACACACACGCGCACACACACACAATCATGACTCAGCACCATTTTAGCAAGCAAAAACAAGACATCCAGCGTTGCTTTTTGCAGGACTATTTGCTTTGGAGCAGCTGAGAAAAAAAGGCAACTTTCAAGTGCGGTCATCCGTGATGTTTGCTTCCCAGCAGAACCAGCCTGGAAGAAGCTGCCAAGGAACACACTGGATGAACATGGACATTACCCCCCCCCTCCCCTATAAAATCATAAAAGAAGAACAATAAAAATAACTAGATGTATCTACTATATTTACATCATATGTAATCCAACCACTTACTGCCACCTACAGGCTATTCTGCGGATTGGAGATCAGCACAGTTTTTGAGTAGAAGATAGAGATTAGGAGGTGACTCTCGTCTTGTTACGTCAATTTTGAGGGAGAGAAACATGATAAAGTCGCACAACGCCTTACACCCAAACAGTGTAAAATATGTAAAAAATATATATGTAATTGTATTCGGGGTTTGCATCTCTCCAAGAAAAAGAGAATTTGATATATGTGATGATACATCGGGTGTAATACGATCATTTAAGGATGGTTTATTTTGAAGTGGAACGATTCCATTCAGTTAGCTTGATAATAATAATAATAATCCAGTTCATTTATAAGCGCCTTTCAAAACACCCAAGGACACTTTACAACCAAAACAAGAACAATAAAACTACAGATAAAGTTATAAATAATAAAAGGAAAGATGAATTTAAACTTGAGTGGGATCACGATTCAATTTGATATGGTACAGCTGAGCGACTTTCTTGTCATTTTATCATCTGAATGACTGAGAGAGAAATATTCCACTCGGGGTGGCAAACCAGATGAAAATTGTCATTTTATGCATGTTGAGTGCATCGAGCCTTTTGTTGCAGGGACACACCCACCTCTCCGGAAAAAAAAAACATAATATCTTAATGGCACTGTCAAACATGGAACTAATTACTGCTGCTCAACTTTTTCTGGCAGACACCTAGCCACAGCAGTAACACGCGTGTTATGTGTGCGAATGTGCGTGTGTGTCGAGCAACGCCAGGGATTCGTCAACAGGCGCAAAAATTCCAACATCTGGTCGCAGACCTCTTGAAACACGTTCGAGTCAAAAGTCCCTTCCCCCGTCCACTCCCCCCTCCCCAACCCCCAGCAGTAAAGTTTAGTTTACAATTGTTTTGCATTTCCATGGTAAAAATAGCCAAGGGAATAAAACAACACAGTTTTGCTCAAACGGCATAGTCGACACCCTTGATCTTGAATAAATGCTGAAAAGCTTTCCATTATGTATTGCTTATATTTGACTTATAATTTCATTTAACCACTATCTTACATCTAGGTGAGTGTGGTAGACGGTATATATTTGGCTTGCACGATGCCGTTTATGGAAGATGTCGTCGTATCGCTGATGGTGAAAATGGGTTGAATCGCATCGAAACATGCCGCTGCAGGGGCTGACACCTGCAGGACGGTTTATATTCAGTTTATGTTCAACCAGCCGAATAGAAAACGTAGTGGGTCTACAAAATGTAGTGGGTCTATGGCGAACAGCCACCTGTCTTCCCTGCTGCTCGGGAACTACTGGGGGAATATTTGGCACAAAGCTGAAATGCTTTGCTAGCTACTACCTTGAGCTGGCTAGCTAGCACAGCTAAACACTGCCCTTCCAGGGAGCGAAGCTGCTTCTAGATGTCTCTAATCGTTGCCAGCGAATAAGTTCCACTTTTGGCAAATATCAATGTCATTAAAGGAGGACGAGGAGGAGGCATGTGACACTCCAAGCAAGAGCAGCGAACCGGAGAAGATGGAGTTGCTATGCTAAACACTCAACGAACAAGAAATGTAAAGCGGCGAAACACCAGAATAATTGGGGTGCAGTATACTTTTAACAGAGGTCTGCGCTGAGTTACAGAAGAGATAAATCAACTCATGTAAATATGTGAATCCCTAGATGCGGTGCAGCAGAGTGCCCACGTCCGGTCCTCGAGAGCTCCGTTCCAGCCTGTTTGACACGTTTCTCCCTCCTCCATCACACCCGATTCACGATGATCAGCTTATCCTGCGCTGAACTGTCTATCTACAGTATATAAAGTCGATGGAGCAAAATCTGAAATGGCTTTTCATGGCCCAGTCGATTCGACGCTGTCTGCACTTTTGAAAGCCTTTGCGCACCACTTTTTCTTGGGGATAATTTGGTTCCTCGCGTGGAACATTTGCCGACCAGATGTGGGCGCCTTTCCCTTCATTCATACGTCTCGCCGAGGTCACGCTTGACATAAAACATGGCGGCTGACAAGACACTTTTATCCCTGCTTTCACTACCGCAAGAAGACTGTAAATCTAAAGAAGTCCACTATTATACGGGTTGATTTCTTTTTCCCCCCCTCAAGAGTAAACTAATTAAAGACATGGCAAACAAGCATTGTTGAGTGTTTTTCTACACCCAACAAGTGAGTTTAATGGCAGTTCGTGAGGCCAACTTACAAAGAGCATAAATTATAAAGTTCCCTTCACACGCTGCCAAATGACACCCGCAGTCATTGAGGCTTTAGGTGATTTTTAAAGGATAAGTTGCACATGGGGATAGTGAAAGAATAGAATACAGCCACGAGAATGTAGTTTAGTTTGCTCCGTGACAGCGTCATGATGCAAATCATCTGAAATCATCTTACGCCATTGAAACAAAGGGAAATGCCACCCCATTCCAGGTCCCCCCCCCCAAAGAAATAACAAAAACGTCTTTTTTTTTTAATGAGAACATGCACTCTTGGTTGTCAAATGTCCGCTTATTAGTAGTATTTATAAGTATTACGTTAATGCCAGACAGACGCAATGCATTAGCCTATCTGTGGCGTTTCCCATTATGTGATAGCATTAAACAGTACGTGACTGATTCAAATACGACATGCGACCGTGAAACAGCGTGAAAGGTGAATCACGTCATAGCAGTAGTTCACGTTGATTCCGAGAAATTGTTGAATGTTAAATATTCAGTTCGATTTTACACTTGGAGGGGGGGCGGGGCGACAAAAACACATAAGATGTGAAAAAAGTAACTTGTGGTTTATTTTGTGTCAAAGTACCACTCTTGTGGTCCACTCGTGGTTTAGTTTGCCTTAGGTTTTACTTTATCCCCCCCCCCTTCATTGTTGCTCTTCGACACAAAGGTTTTACTGTTGCGGCCCTTCAGCGTGTGAATTATGAGTCATTTGACTGAGTGTAAACACACTCTTCACGCTGAGAGAATCTCTCTATCTGTGACAGATCACCGTAAAGGAGGAGATCATGCGGAGCACAGGATCGAACAGGAAGATGAACTCAAAATGACCTGATGAATATGAGCTTGAGGGAAGTTTTTGGTTTGGGGGGGGGGGGAGAGAAAAAGCCCCAATGAACTGGTCATAGAAGCGATTTTATTATTTGTGGTGAATACTCATAACTGCAATTTAGCATCATCTGTCAAGTGTTCCTGCTTTTAATTCGGCGCTCCTTTTGGTGAATGTCAAAGTACCAGCCCTGGAAATTCACCCAAAAATGACAGCTTCAAACAAAGATGCCCGACTTCCCGTTCAATTTCGGCCATTAGGTCCATTTCAGCTTCTCTTAAATCAACAGTGTGGAAAAAAAATGTTGTTCCCAATGAGTTGGGACCACCGTGTGTAAGATGTGCTATGAGCGTGTAGCATACCCAGCCATGGGAAACACTACGAACATGTCAGAAAATTAATCAAAATTTAAGCTAGCTCACTATTTCAACTGTTTCGTCTCAAGGTGTCTACATTTTAGGGTATTTCACACTTTCAAAACTTCGACTAGTATAAAGGATCTTTGTTTTATTCCTAGTTAGCTGGTCTAAGATCATAAACGCACAGCCATGAACCGACTGTATTATGATGTTTTATGCAAACATGCTTGTGGAGTGGCACTAAGATTGTTTAAGCCGCTTTGTTATTAAATACCTGAAGCTTTCGATACAAGAAGTGCTAAGTTCATATTTGTTTGAAATTGCCCGTCGGAAAATGTTTCTGGATAATAAAATACAATTTGCTGCTATGCACAGTGAATTTAAGAAATTAAAAACTGTTGAGTTATGTAAAAATGGAAACTAAATGAAATGTATGAAGGAAATCATAGGTTATACTAATACCCTATTATTCTATTGAATTTTCAGTTGAAAACACCACATCTAAAATATTCGACAGTTAGCACTAAGTCTGTACTATAACTTGAGTAGGACTAATATTTTGGAATGACATGCAGGACAAACAGTATATGAATATTAAAGTTTTGAATACAAAATGCACAAAATTGGTTCTTTCACTCAATTTTGATTTACTGTTGTGCAGTTCTGTGCCATTCTTGAATGTAAATTTTGATATAATTGGCTGGCAACCGATTCAGGGTGTCCCCCGCCCACTGCCCGGAGACAGCTGGGATAGGCTCCAGCACCCCCCGCGACCCTAGTGAGGATCAAGCAGTTCGGAAGATGAATGAATGAATGAATGAATGAATGAATTTTGATATAAAACAGCTTTTGCACTGCAGCCCATTAAATCACAGTATGTAGTTATTTTTTGCTGGTTCAAACCCTTTGTTGTTGAAGGCTTGAACTTTGGTACATGCATTGAGCAAGAATATACTGCGATGTACACTGGTTCAACAATAACAACAAAAAAATAGGCATATGCACGTATTTAAATGGCATTTTTGTCACACATCTAGTTAGGAAATGTTATATGCCCCCCCCCCCCGTAGTGCTGACGAAACATCCATCTTTTTAACTTGCCCGTCCCTGTCGTGCATCCAATGGCCGCCGCAGGAAGTCTCTGGCCAGCCGCATCAAGATGGGATGTGGCTTCAGGAAGAAGGCCGGAATTGTTTTGGCATCCTAAAGCTCGTAATTACAACCATTGTGTAGGCCATGTGACGCACGGTTGACTTTGATTCCCCGTAGACCAAAATGTCTTATTTTATTTTGCACTTTGTGTAAGCGAGGTTGAGCAGTGGATGGAAAGCCAAAGAAAACCACCATCCTTTGCTTCCACTTTTAATTCAACTAAGCTGGTACATTGTATTTTGGATGGGAGTGAACTGAAGTGAGCACACCAGCAAATAAATTTGTGACGACTTTAAAACAGCATGTTAATGTTGGAAAAGTTCGATTTTACACTCTGAAATCTATCCAATTATCTATGTCAGAGGTGTGAAGCTCATTTTTGTCACAGGCCACATTATAGTTACGGTTTCCGCAGGGAGCCATTATGCCTGCGAAAACAAACACAATTTGAATATCCTCATATTATTATAAATAGAAAACAAATAATGGATAACTTCTTTGAAATCAGATAGATTGCAAGGATAATATTTTGTTGCACTAATAAAGTTGTTTGAAAAAAGGACTTGGCAACAAAAACATTTGCAATATCTCTGTGTTATTATTTTTAAAGATGAAATTCTTGTAGAGGTTTTAGCGAGAATCGATGACGTTGAAGATTTGATTCTGCGGACCACGTACAATGAAATGGCGGGCCGGACCTGACTCCCGGGCCTCGAGTTTGACACCTGTGATCAATGTTCTTTTTTGTTGTAGTTTAAACCTACACTTTGAAGCGTACAAGTCGTCTGCCATTTTGGTTTGATCGTGACATATGATGATTTTGGAGAGTGTTGGATTTGTGTGTTAAAAACATAACAGCAACCAGCACAAATGTGTCCGATTACACAAAACCCTCGTGTTTAACAAGAAACACAAAAAAAAAGAAAAGAAAAAGAAAACCCTATGATGTAAAACGCTTAAATTCTGTCCATATGCACTCCACACGCAATTATAAGTATAAAAAATGGATAAATAAATGAGTCATTCTTTGGTTGCTAATGTCATCAAAGTATGGTGAACTAGGGAAACATTTTAGTCATATATAATAAATACATTGATAATATATTATGATACAATATAAAGAACAGTCAATATATTATAAAACAAATTAAAACGTTTATATTTGTAAATTAATACACTCATTCAGAAGCAATATCAATATTGCAGTATTTTATTGCATTCGCTTTAATTACAGTGTGTCGAGTTAATGTTTTCTCTTGGCATAGCTGACAAGGTGTTTATTTAGTTCGCTACTTGTCTGTCTTGTTGTAATGCATTAAAACACAGCTCAATAGTTTCTGTCGAGTGATTCACTGGTGCGTTTCTAAGACCCACCTGATGGACGTACGCGGGGACATCGTGCTGCATCTCGAAGGACGACTCGTTCGGCGTGAGCAAATAAAGCATGGCCCTCAACCTCCCCGGTACCGGGCTGAGAAGTCCACCATCCGCCATGATGAAGTCCACCTGCCCAGGTAACAACCACAACAGGGACGAGAAGAGGGGAGAAAGGAAGAAGCTTTCACTCCTCCGCCACTTCGCTCTGATCGGTGTACTTGTCTTGTTTGTTTGGGGTTTTTTTTTTTTTTGTATTTGCTTCTTGGGAGGCAAAGTAGGTCAACTGTGCAGGAATCACACGCTCCCTCATAAATATGGTGATCGCCATGTTAATGATCGTTGGATCGGCCCACATTATGCAAAGAGGCGGGAATTGAATGCCGCAGGGAAGAGAGTTACGTAAAAAAGAAAGTGACTTTTACAATTTAATATGGCTTGTTTGTTTATGACTATTGGTTTCCTTATAATATTATCCTTTTTTAAAAACTGTATTTTTGACGTAAATGAAATTTGATCTCCCCACGGTAAAAGGGGGTGGGGCTCAAATGGTGGTACACGTACCCCTGGGGTTACACGAAGGCACGCGAGAGTGTAAAATGTGTTATTTAAAAAGTAGCATCGGTGAGAGAGGGGGGGGGGGGGAACTTTGATCACAGCAGTTGCCTCCCTGCTACCAAGAATAACGAAGTAGTCCCCGCAGGAATCCGCATTAATATTGCCAATGTATAGCCATCTATTTTCTAATCTGCTTGTCCTCACAAAGAGGTCACGGGCACGCTGGAGCCTATCCCAGCTGTCTTCGAGGAATAGGCGGGGTTCACCCTTGAACTGGTTGCCAGCCAATAGACTAACTATTCAAGCTCACGATCACACTCATACCTAGGGACAATTTAGAGTGTTTCATTAACCTGCCACGCATGTTTTTGGAATGTGGGAGAGAACCCATGCAGGCACGAGGAGAACATGCAAACTCCACACAGGAAAGTCAGAATTGAACCCGTTAACCAGTCGATGACCGTGCTGCTCCTTGCCAATGTAGGAGCCAAGGCAATTATTTAAACATGATTAATATTTTGAATTATTTGTGAAACTCCAGTGAGCATTTTTGTTATATTCGTTGTCAAGATGTCCACACGTATGATTTGTGCTCTCACCTTGCCCCCATTAAGGGTCGCATACACGGTTCACAGAGGCATGTCTTATCTAATATTCTTCACAGCGATGGTACAGGAGGGTTGAAGCGCTTTGGTGGTTCGCAAAATTCCTTTTTTGACAAATTGCACACCACTGCGCTTTTATTGAGCATTCCATCATGTAATTGTAGTTCAATCTGCCTCCTCGGAATATGGTTTTGGTAGCCGTAAGCAAGATGTTTAGCCCACGGATTTATAAATAATGGATTATCAATTGGCTCTGTGTGGCTGAAGCCAGAGGGCAGCCGACTTACTTTGCCGCTGTTACTGACAATTTCTGTTTGTGTTTTTTGTTGAAAAGTCTATTTGAAGGAGGCGTTTTTTTTTTTGTGATTGTAGCTGCTGTTTGAGGAAATAATCTTGCACAACAAAGTAAATCACACGTGTAGTCAGTCAGTGTTTATTACGGCACAAGGCGACGACTGCGGATACAAACGTACAAGAATGCAGCTTATTTATTTACACATCACTGATCATCACCGATCTGTCGTTTACTTGGCAATTTAAAGTCCTTCGAAAAATGTACACAGAGGTGACAAAGTACGCAGGCCACCTCATTTCGAGTTTCATGCTTAAGAACAACCCAAACGGAAAGCACCAACTCCAACCAAATGACCTCTTGGAGAGAAAAGCAACTTTTGCAGATTGCACACTTGACAAGTGTGACATTGAATCACACACTGCAGTCAACAGACTCCTCGGGATGGCTCGCTTATCAGTCCCTTCAGGATTTTACACCAATTCTCCCTCATTTAAAACAATTTTCACACAAGCTTTGCCCAAACTTTTCCTTATTATCTTATCCCTGAGTAGCTGATTCCTGTTTGTCAACTCTCCAACAAAACAAATATTCTCACTTGTGAGAACTCTGTAAATTTTTTTGAAACAAAGTTGTGTAATTTTGGTTAAAAAAAGAAAAGGGAGAGAAAAAAAAACTAAAAAGAATTTTGCGTGTGATTTTTATAAAACAAAATAGTTTTTACAAGTATATAGTCCTTTTTTAATAAAACAGTCAGAATCTTACAGGACTCAAGTCCTATTTTTTCGAGGAAAAAAATTCAATCTTGCGAGATTAACATCATTTTTTTTTCTGATAAAAACAGTCCTAATGTTCCGAGAATAATGTTTTATTTTTAAAATATGTATATTTTTTTTAAAAAAGTAAACAAATAAGGAATCTTTGACCATCCAGTTAAATCTTTCAGGAGGAAAAAGTTGTTTTTCCCTAAATTAATGTTAACGTTTTATATTTTTCAGAACAAATCATAAAGAACAGTTGTAGTATTTTTGAGTAACAAGATGAAAGCTGTATTTTTTTCCCAAGCAAAACCGTCATAATTATGACAATAATAAAGTAAAAAAAAATGTACATGTAAAAAAAGGACAGGGTACCAAAAATTGCCAGAAGTAGGAATTATTAAAATCTTGAAGGGACTGATTTATGTTATCAAGATGTACAAAATGGAATGAACGTACTAATTTTACCGAAATACAGAATTTATTTATTTATTTTTAATGAAGTACACGTAATGGGAGTCAGCGTCATGGTGAATGTCTGTCATTGGTATCTGCCATACCTGGACATCACGCGTTTGGATTCTCATCACTGCCCCTGTGGTTTTTCAGGTAGTACTGCAACAAAAACCATAAGTTTCCAACGAGGAGTCTTCGTTTTAATCTATCATGGAGCATAAATGAGCCTTAAGAGGGGCTATTATTTCTAGGAAGGATGTCGACAGGTTAAATGTTCACAAATCTGACGGTGGCCAAATCCAACAGTGCAAATCAAACATGGAATGTTAACATCAGTGTAGCCAAACGGTCACATTTCAATATTCTGAATACAGTGAACCCCCGCTATATCGCGCTTTATCGTTCGCATTCCTCGCAAGTTTCTAGTTGGGCACCTTCAGTGTAGTCCCACATTATGCCACAACATGCTGAGCAGCTCTGAGCTCGGCTGGAAGACATTGCATGGTTAGCAGATTTGTTTGTAGGTGTCGCTGCTTGAAGGTTTAGAATTATTGTAACGTTGATGCTAATTTCCAGTACGTAATGTCTAATTCTTGTTTTTCTATAATGTTTGAATTGTATATATTGCTGCGCTGAGTGTTTTAAAGTCGCAGTTGTGACTTTAACAGCTATGCTAATTTTTGTTCGCACCAGCAAGAGCCTAACACATGTGTTAGCGTGAGGTTACTTCAGATGAAATGAGATAGTTTGGGGTTTGTTCTGTTTGCTGTCTGTATTGCTGATCAGTGTGTGTTAAAGTAGAAGTTGTTTGAAAGTTAATAATTACGCTAACAGATATGCTCGCGAATATTAGCCCAGCAATGGCAATTCCCATTATGCTTTAATGTGAAGCTAGAAGGTTCTCACTAGACAAAATGACACTATTTGGTTGAACATTTGATTTTTAAACATCTAATGTTTAATCCTCTTTTGTTACGTTCTCTGTTTGCATGTGTTGCTGTTCCGTGTGTGTTAAAGTAGCAGTTGTTTGAAGGTTTATAATTACTGTCGAATATGCTAACGTCTATCAACCCGTCTATTAAAATCCAGTGAACTTTGACAATGATACGGTTTTATTGAACATTTTGGTGTCCAAAAAGCATGCCCACTTTTTGTCTTATTTAGAAAAGTCTGCAAGAGCGAGAGTCTTCGTAAAAGTGCTCTTTACCGTTTGTGAGAACAGGCGCTAAGGAATACTGGAAGTAAAACTAGTTTTTTAAATTTTTATTTTATCTTGTATTGCTGATGTGGATTTCTATTCTTCGCAGGTGGGATGGAACATAACCCTGTGCGATAAATGGGGGGGTTCACTGTACTCGTTGTTTGTCATCATTTAATGATGTGGCTTTAATCATAACAGAGGGTGTTCGTCGCTCTGGTCGCTGTCGTGACTGTCGTCATTGGCCAACGAGTCCGTGGAGTGGCGTAACGCTGCCATGCCGGAGAAGTCAGAAGGTAACAGCGTTCCTTTTTTCACGTTGACCAGTTCTTTTTCTCTTGCTGCCGCCCCCTGCTGGCCGCCCTTCACACGCTTCCACTTCATCCGCCGGTTCTGGAACCACACCTTCACCTATGCCACACATGAACGGACAAAAATAACATGTTATATTATACATTGATATTTTTGAGAGGATTTTTTTTTTAAATAAAGTATTTTCAAGTAAAAATGTATGAACAATAACAGTGTAACTTTATCTTTTTAAAGTCCCCCACCAAAAAATGTAAGTTTTAATATCATGAGAATTAAGTTAGTATCTCATTGTAAAAAAAACAAATAAACCAACCAACCATCAAACACACAAAAAAACCACCAGGCTGTGATGGATTTATTTTCGCAGTTGTCTTGGTCACACACGCCTGAGAGTGAGAGTTGTCTTGGAAGAATGAAAATCACTCCGGACTGCTTTTGAATCACAGCATGAATCCCCAGGTGCCCCGGACACTTTCCAGACCCCAACTTCCCCTCATGACCCAGCATCACCTTACGTGACCTCTCTACAACACCTCATCCACTCAAGAATTAGCACAACTCAATGCTTTTTTTTTTTCTTCGAATACTGTCATTTCGCTGTGGGGCAGGGACTGTGAAATGGTGCAAATTTGTGTTAACAGTCCATCATTGTCTGCACTCATCAAGCGTGAAAGATCCTCTGCAAGCGTACATTGCTGAGAGGTCGTTCGAAATTATTGTGGAGGGGAAAAAAAGAAATGAATGATAGTGAAGACACCTGACAGTGATTATGTCGATTGGTTCTACTTGTCCGTTGCATTAGAGGAGGTTTTGAACGGCATTTTGTCAGCAAAAAGACATGCATTGTTACTTTTGCATCACAATCAATACGCCCTATAAATGGGGAACCACATGAACCACTTTTTGTATTTATTTATTTGGAATACAGTTTATGTGCCAGCGTGAGTCAAACAATGGTACTCTGATTAATATATATATATATATATATATATATATATATATTAAAACAAATGGAATACATCAAGAACGTACATGCATGGCCAGATTCGGCGAAAGCCACAGCCGCAGAGCACAACAGATTGGTAGGAAGTGCAACTCTATCAGGGTGTCAGCATCAACGGTAAGTGTGCAGATTCATTTTGACCTTCATGAATGACCTTTGAAAAGTCACGAACGTACCGAGCACACAATACTTGCAGCTAACCACTAGCCGCCAACAGCATGGCATTCACATTTTTTAACGTTTAAAACTGTAACTAAGGTTTGAATGATAACACACTTTATTTAAAATTAGTCCATTCTTTTGATTTAAAATTATTTTCCAAAACCTAAAAAAGAAAAAAATAACACATTTTAAAAATTGAAACATGTAAATTATTTGGATTATTTAAATATAGCAACAGATGTTCAACATTTTTAATTTAAAAAAAAAAGTTTTACACTAAAATGTTACATGTATTTAATTTTTTTTTTAATGCGAAAACATGGCAACATAAATTTGGCACACAATTTAAATTCAAAAATTATTTTGACTCTCACAAGACATCAAACTTGGTAATCACATTTTTAAAAAATAAAACTAAAAAAGTTGAATGTTACAATATATAGCCCCTTTCAAATATTTTTATACCTGTCATTAAAATATATATTTTTTAAAAATCCAATGATTAAGAAGATAGGCTTCCATTTCTCAGTACAGTACATTTCACACAGTGGCTCCCAAAAAAAAAAAAAAAAAAAACGCATTTGGGGGGGTGTGGAGTACATACTTGTCTCTCGGTGAGGTCGAGGTTGACGGCGATCTCGTAGCGTCGTAGTCGGGTCAGGTAGTTGTGGTGGGCGAACTCGGCCTCCAGCTCTCGGATCTGTTCCTTGGTGAAGGCCGTCCTCTCCTTGCGCGGTTTACCGCTCAGCTCGCACTTCAGACTGCCATCCTGCGATTCTGCCGAATTATTACATTTATTTTTAGGCTTTCTATAAGTACCTCGTTTGTTTAAATATACCACAATATAACTGCAATCGAGACTTTCTCCGAAAATCCGAGTCACGGTCCGTAAACAATACTGCACGGTCCTCTATGTGGTCATCGTCAAAAGAAGCTTGATGTGGCTTGCGTTTATTTTCATCACGACGCATGGCTTTATGTGCATTTTCAGTCTTTGATCCGCAAGTCAAATGAGTCATCTTTTAGGATTTAATTTGAGTTGAGTTTATTTGTTATACTTATAATGGAGTGAAAACGGCGAAAATACGTATGTGCCCCCTTTTCCTGGATAAGACAAACTAGTTTTTGTGCCTTTTTCTGGAAGTACTTGGGGAATGTTTTTTGCCAGCTCGCACTGCACAAAGACACGTTAGTCAAACCTCACTCAGGCACAGCCATTTGAGTACCAGCAACAACGCTCCTCAATCACCCATAAATACTTGTTTACAGCCTCGTGTGGATCAAAACATTGTCAATTTTCCCCCCACGATAAAATCTATTTATTTTAACAAATAAATGGAGATAAGATTAGAGAAAACTGACATTCATTTCATGTATTTAAAAATTATATACAGTAAGGGGTAAGGATGTTATCATGGCAATATCGCGATACTGCGATAATACAATTGCCACGATACTGTCATCATCATGTCATGATATTAAAAGCAGCACATCTGTTAAAAAGGCCGGATTGTTTTCCGTTTGTGTAGTTCCAGCACCTTCTGGTGGTGACTTTATCAATGTAGTTTAATTTGAATTAGGCATATTTTGGCCACATACATTGAAGACCCACACAGATCGTCAGATGAAGGGGAGTGTAACACCTTTGAGTTCCACCACAAATTGACCTGATTCACAATGTGCGCTTGGATTAGCAAGTGCCTCAAAATTCTGTGATATTTGTGATTGCAGGTCGTTTATGTACACTGAGGTTAATGTTACCTGTACTATTTGAACTACCGTATTTGTATAATTTTGATGTTGTTAATTTTATTTGTATTTGTGTCCAACAGACCCCCCCCCCCCGCACACAAAGCAAATTAAACAGTCCAAAGAGAAAACCTGGTCTGATTTGTGCTCACATGAACACCATTAGTGTTCAAACCGGACATATTGAAAGCATTTATCACTCCCATAAATCAATCATACCAGCAAATATTTTTCAACATCTCCGCCCGTTACACTTTGCGGCGCTGAGCCAATCGGAGCACTTGGCAATAATGGGACTATTTTATTCATGACTTGCTTGCATACATACTGACTCACATCCTTGCACAGTTACTCTCAAACTTATTTACATAAATACCCACTTACACTTACTCACATACTACCTACCCACTAAAGTTGGTTGTACACTACGTACTGTAGATAGTGTTTTCTAGCGTTACCAAAAAAAAAAAAAATCGACATCAAATTTGAAGAAAAATTTGGAGTTGCAGCGCTGTACATTGAAGCTTAGTCGCAACAGGTTGTTTGAAGCAAAGCTGCGGCTCTTGCAGGAGTTCCCTGAATTATGAACTGGTGGCTATAAACAATGAATAAAAATAAAGTTTTATCATGACAGTGTTAAAAGTTAAAAATATATATATATATATATATATATATATATATATATATATATATATATATATATATATATATATATATATATATATATATATATATATATATATATATATATATATATAATGTGTAAAGTCTAGATTACAAGGGTATGGAACTTCTATCCTCCGAGAGCCATATCCTGCCTGTTTTAGAGCTCCCCCTACTCCAACGCATCTGATTCAATTGATCATGATTGTTTCAGACTTCGACACAGCTTACTGATGAGCTGATCGCCTAAAACAGGCAGTATATGGCTCCCAAGGAACCAGAGTTCCCTACCCCTGGCCGAGAAGGACTTAAAAAGAAATAGATAAATAAAAAGTACAACCATTTATGTTCAGTGAAATGCAGAAAGACTGTTTTTTTATATAAATGACTTAAATTAAAAAGACTGTCTTTATTTTTTAAAGAAAAAATTGGTCATAAAACATGACTGTTTAAGATGTATAAAGATGATAAAACCAGGTAGCTACAAAAAGTAACGAATGAAGTCATTTGTAATCTAACTTGGATACTTTAAAAACCAAGTCGTTTGTAAAGTAACTTTTAAAATCAAGGAATCAGTAAGTAACTACTTTCTCAAGGTGTAATTGTTGCAGCACTGCCCAGAGGTTTTTTTTTTCTTTTTTTAACTCTGAAGTGGTGAGATAAACAAGGTTTGAATGAGAGTATTGCAGTTTCTCATGTAACGCATGCTAATGTGATGGGCCAAAGTGTAAATGAGCCCCGAGAATTGGAAGCCAGATTCCCCAACGGTGCTAAGCCCGATGTCTTCACCTCGGGAATGAGTGCGAAGTGGATCGCCCTCTAACGACCACTCCATGTTTTCCAAATCGGGCCTCTCATTCTCTGTGGTGGTAAACACTGTGTGAAAGCGCCATAAAGTCAATTGTACAAAAACAAGTAAGGACCATTTTCAAAGCGATTACAGCAACTTGCAACCCACCACAACTGAAGAGGAACAATACGAGGGGAAAACACCCAGACGCTGGAGAAAAAAAAAAGTGTTTTTCTTTTTACAAGAATGGAAGAAACTGTTTTCTTCAAGTGATATCATATTAAGACATGCACGAGATGGACAGGACCCATTCAAGATGTTTTCCTAAAACTTCTTCAAGATGGAAAAAAATAATAATAATAAATGGATTGGAGCACAAGTTCTTTTCCATTTAGGAAAGGACACAAATGGAATTCATCCCTCACACAATTGTAAAAGTATATAGCAACTCTACCATTTGTGCTTTAACTTTCCCAACAATCTGACAAATGTTGCTTTTTTTTTAACTTAACGGGGGGGGGACGGTGAAATGTGAAATTGTTTTCAAATTGTCCCGGCTTGTTACTTTTTTGTGCTGGCATTAAAACAAATTAAAAAACAAAACAAAGGATAAGCCCCCCAAAATAATCTAACTCGACCTCTGTGTGTGGTGTGTGTGCGTGTGTGTGTGTGTGTGTGCGCATGTGTGTGTGTGCGTGTGTGTGTGTGTGCGTGTGTATGTGTGTACGTACATGTCCGTACATGTGTGATCAATTTACAAATGGATAATTTGGTGAGATAATACAAATACTGTACTCCCCATGATACTCTATTATGATTTTCTCTTGCCTCTTTGTTGCTTTTTCGGCTCTTATTCCCCCCCCCCCCCAGCCCCGTTTTTTTTTTTTTTTTTGGGGT